>JABUQX010113565.1:50000-54805 GCA_015478945.1 Trachelipus rathkii
ACATTTCACACACACAACACACCACACACACACACACACACACACACACACAACACTATTACACAACATCAAACTATGACACTGATTCCACTATAACACTTACATGTTTCCCATAGACACTTACATTTACACTTTATACACACGTACAAACACACTACCTAGACCTTTGGTCTTCCATGGCGTCAATTTTGGCCCACGTCCCTAATTTGGCCATCGCTTTTTTAGGCAGCCTAATTTTTCGCCCAACCTTTTGTATTCTACGGTACAATTTGGACCCAGCATTATTGATGCCCCAACATTTGATGCCTCAACTTTAATGGCTCCCAATCACCGTAAGGAGTATCTAGTGATGCTCTATAGTATTTATGAGTATTTGTGGTGCCAGGTTGAGTTGCACCAGGTGAGCTTTGCCAACCGTGAGTGCCAAATGAGTGCCAATTATTGAGTGTAGAATGATGAATGATTATCATGGAGTGCCAAGTTGTAGGCCACATGAGAGTGCCAGTGAGTCCACATAGGCCAAGGTGAGTAAGCCACATAGGCCAAACTGAGTGCCACTTTTTTCAAGCCTTTTCTAGCCTCCCCTGAGGCCATAGAATAGCCCTAATAGGTAGGTGTCTAACCCCTAGGTTATATAAGGTATGAGAATTCGAAATTGGTGTATATTACTATACTTGCTAGAATTGGCTTCCTACTATTTGAGTTAGTATTTAGTTCCTAATCACTTATAGCATGACAGAATTATATATCTAAAAAGCTACACATTTGAGACAGTGATCCGCAAAAAGCTCAGCGGGCGCTCTGCCGCAGATCAGGCCGGGTCGTGCCGCACCGCGCCGGCCGCCGCGTTGCGCCGCCAGGCGCAATATTTTCACGCGTAACCGCCGCCGCGTGCGCCCGCAGGCGCAATATTCCCGCTTAAACCGTAACCGCCGCCGCCGGTGCGTTCGCAGACGCCGAATATACGCTGGCGAACGAAAGAAGGTATGATATCAATGTAAACTATTCAAAGAATTTCATTTCAATTATACTATGAATCATTTTATTTTACTACAAATTGTACGAAATTATTAAAAACATTAACATAACATACCTAGCCTAAAGCCAGTAAATCAGTAAATCTCAAATAAAGTGTATTACCCTAACATCCTAAAAGATTTTAGTATTATGCATTTTGTTTTACTGTCTTTACTTTGCTTTAACTCTTAAATGCTTTATGCTTTAAACTATCTGCTTACTGTGCTTTAACTTCATCTGCTTATTTACTGCTGAACTCATATTACAATTACATACCTTAAAGCAGTTAAATCAGTAAATCAATAGAGGGTGTTACCTAGGGATTATAGTTGACGTCTTAATTGTTTTAGCTGTTTTTACTGCTTAATTAACTATCTGTTTTTAACTGCTTTAACGTATCTGACTTTACTTGCTTTAACTCTCTGCTTTATTTAGTTTTAAACTCTCTTGTTTTTACTGCTTTAAACTATCGCTTTACTTCTTTACTCTTGCTTTACTGTTTTAAAATCTCATATATTTATTTTTGTTTTAATACTTTTATATTTTATTATTATATTTGTTTTAATACTTTTTATTTAATTATATATTTATTATTATTTTATTATTATATTGTTATTTTAATAAAAAATTGTATCGAAAAATGTTATTTAAAATACAATATACTACTGCTTAAATAATTTTTACTATAGTTTTAATTAATCCACTTATTCATTATTCACTTAACGAGTATGTAAGATGTGGTAGAAATTTTACGTTCGAAGTCGGCTACAATGTCTTGTAAAGACTGGCCGACAGGCTGTGTAATAACCTTCTTATTATTAAATATTTTAAAGTAAGGAAATGGAGATTTTTGAGCAAGCCCCTTGTAAAAATAATATGGTGTTATAATGTTATCAAGGAAAATATATAATTAATGAGAAAATATAAAGATGATTATATTCAAATTTCATGTTAAGGCAATACTCGATATTTAGAGCGTTTGGGACAATATACATTGGAACCACAAATATGTATTAGAATGATTTAATTGTCACATAATTGAATTTTGGATGAATAGACAGAAGCCGTTCACAGTTTATTCTCACGATCTAAATATCTCGGTGTTTTTTCATAACAGGATATATTTTCATCAAGCAAGCCATATGCGAAGTGTTTCTTTAAACACACCTAGTATTTACTATTGTTTGGCCAGAGAAGAGACATGAGTCAAATAATTATTGGCAAACTCAAATGTTTCCCCTTCAAAGGAAAGAGTTCTTTAAAGTATATAAAGAGGTTACTTCTATCCCCCACGGTTATTTGATTTGTGAACTTCACCCCAAAAACACGCACCCGTGTGTTGCCCTCCGTACCAACTTCTTCCCCTATGAGATAAAACTGGTATACATACCTTGAATAATGAGTGGCTCTAGTTGCCAAAGTATTTTACCTTCTTATAAAAAAATTTAAAAAAGACTGAAAACTTCTGAAAAACGTAAATAATTAGCGGAGTATGAGAAATCATCCAGTGCGTGATGTGAAAGTCTGTTTAAATCTGTATAAAAGGCAAATTTCCTTTAAACAGACTCTCAGAAGGTAAGCTATCGTCGTTATTAGAAACATCATTAAAAAACTCTTCCCTCAACATAAAAAATCTGAAAAATAAAAAGAAGTTACTGACAGAGAGGAGGAGGAGTATTCCTACCATTACTCTTCTCCGCTATAGCTCCACTGATAACTAAGTGGTTGGCACCATAATGAAGAAGGTAAAGCTGGTACTTCCATATACATGAGTATGAGAAAATGAAGTATAATAATTCAGGCATCTGTACAGAATTCATTTCAGCCGATTCATCATTCACAATCTCAATATGGCCAGTTATTGCAACCCACTCACCAAAATCCACAATCACAAACCCCCTATATTACGCAGGATATTACATCTAATGGATTGACCTGTACAACCTCTTCACATCAGGGCAACAACAACTGCCCCAAACATGAATCCTTATATATCGTGAACGATTCATATCTTTCAGCAACCTCTACCTTCATAGTTTATATGATCCTAAAATTGTTGAACAGATAACCAAATACGAGAAAAGAAGAATTGTACAGAATATTAAATTCAGACATTAACACCCATGAGAAACGCATTTATACCAGAGATGCCATACAAAAAATTGATAGATCTTAAAGACTTGCACCTACATCCATCCCTACGTACCCTCCGGCTTATAGACCGATAATTAGATATACCTAATGAAGTAAAAATTGAAGTGAAAAATGAAGATATATTAAAAATATCCTAGAGGAAGGCCTCTTACCTATTAGATTGCGTAAATCAGGAATAGCTTTAGTATAAATTTTTAAAAGGACCAATTTAACTTTGAATGAGCAGGCAGATCGTAATTTGATGATGAAATAGTTTAAGGTTCAAATATTGTGGATTTGATAGCTGATCTCTCACTTAACTGGAAGAAAGGCCCTGTAAAAGGTTGGGGAATGAGATCAAACAAGAACTTCAGACTATTATTTTCCCAGAACTTTAATCTAAACACAACGCGATTAGCAGACTTAGATAATATACCAAAGATGCCAAGACCTGATTCAAGTCCATCAGCACTTCTACGCATCAGAAATTTAAAACGTGTTACCAGAGGACGAGTAAGAAAAACTTATTAATAAACTATTTTGGATTAAATTCGTAATGATGTATTGAATCATTAAAAGTTATATTATATAATTTATTAGTTGTAATGCCTTTTATATAAATAAATGTGTATTTAAACCTTTTTCTTTAACCCTTGGCCCTTTATATCACATTTTTGGTTCAAATAGTATATATATATATATATATATATACCGTATATATAACTATATAATATATAAATATATATATAGTATATAATCATATATATATATATTATATATAGTATAGTAAGTTTAATATATATATATATAGCATTTTACATGTGGGTCAGTAGTCAACATGGAGGCAAAGGCGGTAGTTGATAAGTATTACTTTCAATCTGAGGGAGCCAAACAGTTTTGGGGGTTTCACTAGTTGCTATAGTATTTTGTAATAGTGTGAGAAAAAAAAGAGTTAAAAAACCATATTTATGAAGTGGGTAAAGAGGCATTTACTCTACATAAGCCTGTAAAGAAAAAAATTTCTCTACGCGGAAAACCATAAGCCGCTCAGCTCGATAGGTGGCCAATTAGATTTAACGGAATAGTGATTAAATTAATAAATAGTTCTTATAAGAATGGGTTTCCAATACGGCTTTTTACTATTTGATGTCTATACATCTAGATTACTGTGTGGAAACCGTTTAAAGAAAAATAATCAGAATTACAGTTGCCTGATGCTTATAAGTACTTGAAATTATAAAAGGAAGAGTAGTGAGAACGCCTAAATCATTCTGGACGGATTCAGGAATGGAATTTCAAGGGTCGAGAGTTTCAGGAGTTGACTTGGGAGTATGGTATAAGCTATTGGAATAATAACTATTAACAACATCATTTTCCGTAAACAAAGCTGCTATAGTTGAAAAAGAGTCTCAAAACGTTACTATTATATAGAGAACCGCATGCATTAGGTATTTTACTAAGATGGAAACACCTTTAAATATATTTGATATACTGATGATCTAGCTTTTCTTAGAACAGATCTTACCAATTAGAACTATAAAAACATACGCCATTAGAAATGTCAAAAACTAGAGAAGGTTGTAGCACATCTAGGGTAGAAAAAGAAACAAAATAAAGGATAATTCAGGAAAAGTTAATTAACTAGATTAATAATG
>JABUQX010113566.1:25000-37500 GCA_015478945.1 Trachelipus rathkii
TCTTTTTATGTTTATAACTTAAAAAATTTGTATATTTACATACCTTAAAGCAGTAAATCAGTAAATCAGTAAATCAAACTGCCATCCATACCCTCATACCCTTCTATGTTCTTTTTATCTATGATCTTTGATCTATTGATTCTATTGATCAATCAATTTTGTATAACATAACACAAAAAAACTTTTATTTATTTTTGTTTTGTTTTCTTTAAAGATTTGCTTTTACCAACAAATTTACATTTTATCTTTTAACTAAAAAAATTTGCATATTTACATACCTTAAGCAGTAAATCAGTTAAATCAGTAAATCCAAACTGCCCTCCATACCCTCCTACCCTACCATGATCTATTGATCATAGATCTATATGATCTATTGATCTATTGAATCAAATCAATATTTTGATAACATAACACAAAATGTTTATTTATTTTGTATTTGTTTCTTTAAACATTTTGTTTTTACTAAAAAATTTATTCTTTTTTATGTTTAAACTTAAAAAAATTACATTTTACATACCTTAAAGCAAGTAAATCAGTAATCAGTAAATCAAAACTGCCCTCCATACCCTCCACACCCTTTTCTGTGATCATGATCTATTGATCTATGATCTATGATCTATTTGATCTATGCAAGTCATATTTTGTATAAAATAACAAAAAAAATTTTATTTATTATATTTTTGTTTCTTTATACTTTTCTTTTTTTATTAAAAAGTTAAATATTTAACGTTGATAACTTAAAAAATTCGCATTTTTACAGAAAGTTTAAGCAGTAAAGCAGTAAATCAGTAAATCAAACTGCCCTCCATGCCCTCATACCCTTCTGTGATCTATTGATCTATGATCTATGATCTATTTGATTCAAGTCATATTTTGTTATAACTTTAACACAAAACTTTTATTTATATTTGTTTTATTTTCTTTAAATTTTTTGTTTTACTAAAAATTTATTCTTTTTATGTTTATAACTTAAAAAATTTACATTTTACATAAACCAGTTAAATCAGTAAATCAGTAAATTCAATGCCCTCCATACCCTCACCACCCTTCGTGATCTATTGATCTGATTGATCTATCTAATCTATTGTCTATGATATATTGATCTATTGATTTAAGATATTTTGTATAACATAACACAAAATTTTATTTATTTTTTGTTTTGTTTCCTTTTAACTTCTCGTTTTACTAAAAAATTTACTTCCTTTTAGTTTCATTAACTTAAAAAAAAAAAATTTGATATTTACATACCTTGAAGCAGTAAATCTTAGAAATCAGTAATCAAACTTTGCCCTCCATACCCTTCATACCCTTCTGTATGATCTATTGATCCTATGATCTATTGATCTATTTGATTCAAGTATATTTGTATAACATAACCACAAAACTGTTTTATTATTTTTGTTTTTGTTTCTTTAAACCATTTTTATTTACTAAAAAATTTATGCTTTTATGTTTTAGAAATTAAAAGAATTGCATGTTTTACATACCCTAAAGAGGTAAATCAGTAAATCAGTAAATTCAAACTCATTTCAATACCCTCATGCCCTTTCCATGAATCTATGATCTATTTGATTCAAGTCATTATTTTGTATAACATAACACGAAAACTTTTATTTTATTTGTTTGTTTTTTTAAACTTTTAGTTTTACTACAAAAATTTTTCTTTATATGTTTTAACTTAAAAGAAATTCGCATATTTACATACCTTAAAGCAGTAAATCAAGTAAATCAGTAAATCCAAACTGCGCTCCGATACCCTCATGTACCCTTCTGTGATTATTAAAATCTATTGAATCTTTTGATCTATTGATTTCAAGTCATATTTTATAACATAGCACAAAACTTTTATTTATTTTTGTTTTGTTTCTTAAAACATTTGGTTTTTACTAAAAATTTTATTCTTTTTATGTTTTATAACTTAAAAATTTGATTATTTACATACCTTAAAGCAGTAATCAGTAAATCAGTAAATCAAACTGCGCCTCCATACCCTCATGACCTTTTTATCTATTGATCTAATGATCTATTGATCTATTGATTCAAGTCATATTTTGTATAACATACAAAAACTTTTATTTATTTTTGTGTTTTCTAAACTTTTTTTTTTTATATAAAAATTTATTTATTTTGTTTAATTTCCTTTAAATATTTTGTTTTACCTAAAAAATTTATTCTTTTTATGTTTATAACTTAAAAAATTTGCATTTTTACATACCTTAAAGCAGTGAATCAGTAAATCAGTAAATCAAAACTACCCTCCATACCCTCATACCGTTCTGTGCATCTATTGATCTATTCCTCCGCTTAAGCGTCTGGTAACAAGTAACAAAACTCAAAATTTTATTATTTTGTTTATGTTTTTTAAATTGTTTTTGTTGGTTTGCAATATTTCAGTGCAAATAATATTTACAACTTAAAAAAATTTGCATATTTACATAACTTAAAGCAGTAACAGTAAATCAGTTAATCAAACTGCCCTCCATACCCCATACCCTTCCATGATCTATTGATCTAATTGATCTATTGATCTATTGATTCAAGTCATATTTTGTATAACATTAACACAAAACTTTAAATTTTATTTTGGTTTGTTCTATTAAAACTTTTCGTTTACTATAGAATCTATAATTTCCAATTGTAAATCATGTTTTCTTATTCAAAACATCCGATTCTATTATTTTAAAGTTTCGCAAATAACTTTTGCATTTTTACATACTTTAAAGCCAGTAAATCAGTAATCCAGTAAATCAAAAAACTACCCTCATACCCTCATTACCGTTCGTGATCTAGGATATTGATCTATGTATCCTCCCATTGGATCTATGACTCAAGTCATATTTTGTATAACATAACACAAAACTTTTATTTATTTTATTTTGGTTTTCTTTAAACTTTTCGTTTTTACTAAAAAATTTATTCCTTTTATGTTTATAACTTAAAAAAATTTGCATATTTACATACCTTAAAGCAGTAAATCAGTAAATCAGTTAATCAAACTACCCTCCATACCCTCATATCCTTCTGTGATCTATTGATCTATTGATCTATTGATCTATTATCTATTATCTATTGATCCTATGTGATCATTTGATTCAAGTTCAATATGTTGTATACTAAAATTTATTCTTTTTATGTTTATAACAAAATTTTTTTTGCATATTTACATACCCTAAAGCAGTAAACCTGTAAATCAGTAAATCAAACTGTCCCTCCATACCCTCATACCGTTCTGTGATATACTGATCTATTAATCTATTGATCTATTGATCTATTGATCTATTGATTCAAGTCATATTTTGTATAACATAACACAAAAACTTTTATTATTTTGTTTTGTTTCTTTAAACATTACGTTTTTACTATAAAAATTTATTTACTTTGTTAATTTGCTTTTAATATTTTGTTTTTACTAAAAAATTTATTCTTTTTATGTTTATAACTTAATTTTTTTTTGTATATTTACATACCTTAAAGCAGTAAATCAGTAAATCAGTAAATCAAACTGCCCTCCATACCCTCATATCCTTCTGTGATCTATTGATCTATTGATCTATTGATCTAATGATTCAAGTCATATTTAGTATAACATAACACAAAAACTTTTATTTATTTTTGTTTTGTTTCTTTAAACATTTTGTTTTTACTAAAAAATTTATTCTTTTTATGTTTATAACTTTAAAAAAATTTGCATATTTACATACCCTAAAGCAGTAAATCAGTAAATCAGTAAATCAGTAAATCAGTAAATCAGTAAATCAGTAAATCAGTAAATCAGTAAATCAAACTGCCCTCCATACCCTCATACCCTTCTGTGATCTATTGATCTATTGATCTATTGATCTATGATCTATTGATCATTGATCTATTGATCTATTGATTCAAGTCATATTTTTAGAACATAACACAAAAACTTTTTATTTATTTTTTTTGTTTCTTTTAACATTATGTTTTACTATAAAAATTTATTTATTTTGTTTATTTCTTTTAATATTTTGTTTTACTAAAAAATTATTCTTTTTATGTTTATAACTTAATTTTTTTGTTATATTAACATACCCTTAAAGCAGTAAATCAGTAAATCAGTAATCAGTAAATACTGCCCTCCATACCCTCATATCCTTCTGTGATCTATTGATCTATTGATCTATTAATCTATTGATCTATTGATTCAAGTCATATTTTGTATAACATAACACAAAAACTTTTATTTATTTTGTTTTTTTTCTTTAAACTTTTGGTTTTACTAAAAAATTTATTTATTTTGTTAATCTGTTTAAAATATTTTGTTTTAATTAAAATTTATTCTTTATGTTTATAACTTAAAAAAAAATTTACATTACTTTACATACCTTAAAACAGTAAATCAGTAAATCAGTAATCAAACTGTATCTAGCTACCCTCCTACCCCATCAATGATTATGATCATTGATCTAGTTGATCTAATTGATCTATTGATTCAAGTATCTTTTTGTTATAACATAACATAAAATAATTTTGTGGCTGTTGTTGTTGCTGTTGTGTTGTTGTTGTGTTGTTGTTGTTGTTGTTGTTGTTGTTGTTGTGTGTTGTTGTTGCTTGTTGTTGTTGTTGCTGTTAAATATATTCAACGTCAGTTAAAGAAAAATACAACAATTTTTCAGAACATATCTCTAAAATATTAATGTTAATTTCATTAACATTGTAATATTGAAAACTAAACAAAAAATACATATCATCCTAGCCCAACTGACATACAGCAATTTTTAGAGGTAACTAAAAAAAAAAAAATATTAAAAGAAAAAACTTACCAGCAGAAGATGGCATAGCAATCTCAAATCTTTACTATACACAAACGCTCAAATATTATTAATTATTATATATTTATTATTTTATTATTATTATTTATTATTTATTATTATTATATTAATTATTAATATTATTTATCTTATATCAACTAATATATGTATATGAACATAACAAAGCCTAACACACACACACACACACACATACCACACACACACACACACACAATAAATATAGACACTTTACTTAATGCACTAGCCATACAATCATCGTACTATCTTACTGATCATATGGCTGTTAAGTAAGCTGTTCTATATATTGTGTGTGTGTGTAGTGTGTATGTGTGTTGTGTGTTGTGTGTTAGCGCTTTGTTATTGCTTCACTCTATACCAATATTAGTGATATAATAAAATAATATTAATAATATAATAGAATAATAATAATAATAATAATAATAAATAATTAATTTAATAATAATAATTAATAATAATAATAATAATATTTTGAGCGTTTGTGTATAGTAAAGATTGAGATTGCTATGCCATCTTCTGCTGGTAAGTTGAAACTTTTAATTTTAGTTACCTTGTTAACGAGTGCTGTATGTCAGTTGGGCTAGGATGATATGTATTTTTGTTTAGTTTTCAATATTACAATGTTAATGTAAATTAACATAATATTTTAGAGATATGTTTGAAAAAGGTTGTATATTTTCATTTAACTTGAAAGTATGATATATTTAACAACAACAACCAACAACAACAAACAACACAACAACAACAAACAACAAACAACCAACAACCAACAACAACAACAGCAACAGACAGACAGCCATAAAAATTTTTTATTTTTATGTTATGGTTATACAAAAAGATACTTGAATCAATAGACTCAATAATCAATAGATTCAATAGATTCAATAGATCATGATAGGGTATGAGGGTAGCTATATACAGTTTGATTTACTTGATTTACTGATTTACCTGTTTTAAGGTATGTAAAAATGTAAATTTTTTATTATAAACATAAAAAGAAAAGAAATTTTAATTAAAACAAAATATTTTAACAGAATAAGCAAAAATAAATAAATTTTTAGTTTAGTAAAACGAAAAGTTTAAAGAAATCAAAACAAAATAAATTAAAAAGTTTTGTGTTATGATACTCGAAATGTGACTTGAATCATTAGATCAATAGATCAATAGATCAATAGATCAGATGAGATCACAGAAGGCATATGAGGGTATTGGAGGGGCAGTCTGATTTTACCTGATTACTGATTTACTGCTTACAGTATGTAATATTACAAAAAAATTAAGTATAAACATAAAAAAGAATAAATTTTTAGTTAAAACAAAATATTAAAAAATAAATAAACAAAATAAATAAATTTTTATGGTAAAAACATAATGTTTTAAATAAACAAACAAAATAAATAAAAAGTTTTTGTGTTATACAAAATATTGACTTGAATCAATAGATCAATAGATCAGTAGATCAAGGATGGAAATAGATCAATTAGATCACAGAAGGGTATGAGGGTTTGGAGGGCAGTTTGATTTAGCTGATTTACTGCATTTACTAGATTTACTGATTTACTGATTTACTGATTTACTGATTACTGATTTAAGTATCGGAAGAGGGATATCTCCTATTTTATAAACATAAAAAGAATACATTTTTAGGTAAAAACAAATGTTTAAAGAAAACAAAAAAAAAATAAATAAAGTTTTTTTGTGTTATGTTGATACTAAATATGGACTTGAATCATTAATGATCAATAGGCTCAAAGTATCAAATAGATCACAGAGGATATGAGGGATGGAGGCAGTTGATTTACTGATTTACTGATTTACTCTTTAAGGTAGTGTAAATATACAAAAAAAAATTAAGTATAAACATAAAGAATAAATTTTTTAGTTAAAAACAAAAAATATTTAAAGCAATTAAACAAAATAAAATAAATTTTTATAGTAAAAAACATAATCGTTTAAAGAAACAAAACAAAATAAATAAAAGTTTTTGTGTTATGTTAGACAAAAATATGACTTGACATCAATTAGATTCAATAGATCCAATAGCATCAATAGATTAATTAGCATCGTATATCAAAGACGGTATTGAGGGTAGGAGGGACAGTTATTTACCTGATCTTACAGGTTATGCTTTAGGTATGTAAATATGCCAAAAAAAGTAGTTATAACATAAAAAGAATAAATTTTTTAGTATACAAAATATGACTTGAATCAATAGATCAAATAGATCAATAGAATCATAAGATTCAATAGATCAATATATCAATAGATCACAGAAGGATAAATGAGGGTATGGAGGGTAGTTTGATTAACTGATTTATGTGATTTACTGCTTTAAGGTATGTAATATGCAATTTTTTTAAGTTATAAACATAAAGAATAAATTTTAGTAAAAAACGAAAAGTTTAAAGAAAAACCAAAATAAAATAAAATAAAAGTTTTTTGTGTTATGGTTATACAAATATGAATTTAGTAAAAAATATGACTTGCATCAATAGATCAATAGATCAATTAGATCACAGAAGGGTAGGGAATGAGGGTATGGAGGGTAGTTTTGATTTACTGATTTACTGATTTTACTGCTTTAAAGGTATGTAAAATGCAAATTTTTTAAGTTAAAAACATAAAAAGAATAAATTTAGTAAAAACAAAATTATTTAAAGCAAATTAAACAAATAAATAAATGTTTATAGTAAAAAACCGAAAAGTAAAAAAAAACAAACAAAAATAAATAAAAGTTTTGTGTTATGTTATACAAAATATGACTTTGAATCAATAGATCAATAGATCTTAGATCAATAGATCATGGAAGGGTTATGAGGGTATGGAGGGCAGTTTGATTTACTGATTTTACGGTTTTAGGGTATGTGTATGTAAATAGGCAAATTTTTTTAAGTTATAAAACATAAAAAGAATAAATTTTTTGGTAAAAACAAAAATGTTAAAGTAAACAAAACAAAAATAAATAAAAGTTTTGTGTTATGTTATACAAAATATGACTTGAATTAATAGATCAATAGATCAATAGATCAATAGATCAATAGATCACAGAACGGTATGAGGGTATGGAGGGTAGTTTGATTTATGATTTACTGATTACTGTTAAAGTATGTTTAAAATGCATTTTAAGTGATAAACATAAAAAGAATAAATTGACAACTGAAAAAAAAACAAAAATATAAGAAACCCAAAGCAAACAAAATAAATAAATTTTATAGTAAAAACCAAAATGTTTAAAGAACAAAACAAAAATAAATAAAAGTTTTGTGTTATGTTATACAAAATATGACTTGAATCAATAGATCAATAGATCATTAGATCAATAGATCATGGAAGGGTATGAGGGTGGCTGGGGCAGTAATTTACTGATTTACTGATTTACTGCTTTAAGGTATGTAAATATGCAAATTTTTTTAAGTTATAAACATAAAAAGAATAAATTTTTTAGTTAAAACAAAATGTTTAAAGAAACAAAACAAAAATAAATAAAAGTTTTGTGCTATGTTATACAAAATATGACTTGAATCAATAGATCAATAGATCAATAGATCAATAGATCACAGAAGGGTATGAGGGTAGCTGGATACAGTTTGATTTACTGATTTACTGATTTACTGCTTTAAGGTATGTAAATATGCAAATTTTTTTTTAAGTTATAAACATAAAAAGAATAAATTTTTTAGTAAAAACGAAAAGTTTAAAGAAACAAAACAAAAATAAATAAAAGTTTTGTGTTATGTTATACAAAATATGACTTGAATCAATAGATCAATAGATCATGGAAGGGTATGAGGGTATGAAATGCAGGTTTGATTTATGGATTTACTGATTTACTGCTTTTAAATCAGTAAATTATGCAAATTTCTTTTAAGTAAAAAAAAAAAAAAAATAAATTTTTTAGTAAAAACAAAATGTTTAAAGAAACAAAACAAAAATAAATAAAAGTTTTTGTGTTATGTTATACAAAATATGACTTGAATCAATAGATCAATAGATCAATAGATCAATAGATCAATAGATCAATATGGGGGTAGTTGGAGGGGCAGTTTGATTTACTGATTTACTGATTTACTGCTTAAAGGTATGTAAATATGCGAATTTTTTTAAGTTATAAACATAAAAGGAATAAATTTTTTAGTAAAAACGAAAAGTTTAAAGAAACAAAACAAAAATAAATAAAAGTTTTGTGTTATGTTATACAAAATATGACTTGAATCAATAGATCAATATATCAATAGATCAATAGATTAATAGATCAATAGATCAAAATTAGATCACGAAGGTTTGTTGAGGCTATGAGGCAGTTGATTTTACTGATTTACTGCTTTAAGGTATGTAAAAATGTAAATTTTTTTAAGTTATAAACATAAAAAGAATAAATTTTTTAGTAAAAACAAAATATTTAAAGAAAATAAAACAAATATAAATAAAAGTTTTGTGTTATGTTATACAAAATATGACTTGAATCAATAGATCAATAGATCAATAGATCAATAGATCACAGAAGGGTATGAGGGTATGGAGGGCAGTTTGATTTACTGATTTACTGATTTACTGCTTAAAGGTATGTAAATATGCGAATTTTTTTTAAGTTATAAACATAAAAGGAATAAATTTTTTAGTAAAAACGAAAAGTTTAAAGAAACAAAACAAAAATAAATAAAAGTTTTGTGTTATGTTATACAAAATATGACTTGAATCAATAGATCAATAGATCAATAGATCAATAGATCAATAGATCAATAGATCACAGAAGGGTGTGAGGGTATGGAGGCAGTTTGATTTACTGATTTACTGCTTTAAGGTATGTAAAAATGTAAATTTTTTTAAGTTATAAACATAAAAAGAATAAATTTTTTAGTAAAAACAAAATGTTTAAAGAAAACAATACAAAATAAATAAAAGTTTTTGTTATGTTATACAAAATATGACTTGAATCAATAGATCAATAGATCAATAGATCTATAGATCAATAGATCATGGAAGGGTAGGAGGGTATGGAGGGCAGTTTGATTTACTGATTTACTGATTTACTGCTTTAAGGTATGTAAATATGCAAATTTTTTTAAGTTATAAACATAAAAAGAATAAATTTTTTAGTAAAAACAAAATGTTTAAAGAAACAAAACAAAAATAAATAAAAGTTTTTGTGTTATGTTATCCAAAATATGACTTGATCAATAGATAAATAGATCAAAAGATCAATAGTCCAATAGTTCATGGACGTGTGAGGTACGATCGCCCTTAGATTACTGATTTACTGTATTTACTTGCTTGTAAGGTATGTAAAAATACAAATTTTTTAAGTTATAAACATGAAAAGAATAAATTTTTTTAGTAAAAACAAAATGTTTAAAGAAAAAAAAAACAAAAAAAAAAATAAAACAAATAAAAAATATATATATAAAAAAAAAAAAAAAAAAAAAAAATAAAATTAAAAAAAAATAAAAAAAAATAAATAAATTATAAAAAAAAATAAAGTTTGAAAAATAAATTTAAATAAGTAAAATTAAAATAAAAAAAAATTAAAAAATAAAAATTAAAACACAAAGTAAAAATGTAAAATAAAAATTATTAAGAAAAAAAAAAAAAAAAAAAAAAAAAAAAAAAAAAAAAAAAAAAAAAAAAAAAAAAAAAAAAAAAAAAAAAAAAAAATTATAAAAATTAAATTAAACATAAAGTATAAATGTAAAATAAAAACATAAAAAAAATAGCAACCAATATATGCATGTTTCAATTTAAGGAAAAAAATATATTAGTAGCATTTCTAAAAAGAAAATGAGATTTGAAAATATTAAATGTCAGTCTTGAACATTTAGAAAGACGGGTTATCTTTGCAAGATGCAATGCAATTGACGATATGTACATGATAGACAGGATCAGGTATGTGAACAGTAATAATATTGTATTATTAAAACGAATGTTTACTAATAGGCACCGCACGGCTCCAGCACCGAGCCGTTGTCAATTCTCGGTGATTCAAAACCGATTCTTCCAGAAATCCGACTCTAAATCCTTTCTCCAAATTCAACCTTCTACGAACATTCGATTTTTAGGGGGAGGCTCACCCTCAGGGGGACCCACGGGACGTAACCTCGTCTACGTTGAGGTTACGTCTCCCTTATATGGGGAGCCAAGTTTGAAGAAGACAAGTAACTAGAACTCATCTAAATTGAGTGGTGAAGAAAAGTGTGGGTTATAAGACTTATTGCTAGCCCTTCTAAAACTCAAATATTGGCCAACCTGACCTCAAAATTGGTCTCACAACCCTTAGGAACCCTTAATTTGACCAATAAAAAGTATAAAACTTAACAATTTCAGAGAAAGTCCAAGTCATATCGTCGTCATTTGACTTGGATTCCCTGCTTTATTAGACTCACCGATCTCAGAATCGACTTCCCCGACTTAATGAACCCTTAACTCAACACCTCAAGCGTCAAAATATGACGACCTTATGAAATTCCAATCAAGTCATGTCGGCATTTGACTTGAATTCCCTGTTCCAAACGCCTCACATACCTCATAAACGGCTTCCCCTGATCCAAAAAACCCATAGATGGTCACCTCAAGCGTCTAAATCTAACGAATTTCCAATCAAGTCATGTCGGCATTTGACTTGATTTCCCTGTTCCTAACGCCTCATATACCTCATAAACGGCTTCCTGACCCCAAAAAACCCGTAGATGGTCACCTCAAGCACCAAAATCGGACGACCTTACGAATTTCCAATCAAGTCATGTCGGCATTTGACTTGATTTCCCTGTTCCAAACGCCTCACATACCTCATAAACGGCTTCCCCGACCCCAAAAACCCATAGATGGACACCTCAAACGTCAAAATCTGACGACCTTACGAATTTCCAAGTCATGTCGGCTATTGACTTGGTTTGACCGGTTCCAGAACCTCATAAACGGCTTCCTGACCCAAAAAACCATAGATGGACACCTCAAGCACCTAAATCGGACTCAGCGGGAAAAAAATAATGCCAATCGAAGGCTCCGGCTCCGGCTCCGGCTCAAGCTCCGGCTCAAGCTCCGGCTCCGGCTCCGGCTCCGACTCCGAAATAAAAATCTACGGTTAAAAAAATATACCAGAATTCCTGAAAAAATAATAAAAAAATATTACCAGCATTCCAGATTTTCCAGATAAATTCTACGGAATCTGGAATGCAGGAAAATGCTGGTTTAGCTAAACATACTACTATATATTATATATAATATATATAATATAATATATATATTATATATATTAGATATATATATATATTAATATATATATATATATCTTTTAATATATATATATATATATATATATATATCAGAGGCGGCTCGTGGCCTGGTTGCAGGTTTGCGCAACCACCATTTTATACAACTTGCAGTTAGTGTGCAACTATTTATTATTTTTTATTCTTTAATTTTTTTAGTAGGATTAAATATAAAGAAATGTAAAATTGCATCTTAATATATAATAAAACACTCCAATGATTTATTATTTAATGAAAAAAAAAACGTCATCAAATTTTAGTTAGTCCAAATGTCAAACCAACATGATTGTTGCAGACACTTTACAACACATGCCCTATACATTTTTGAGGAGAAAAATGTGTGTGAAAATATGACCGCGTGGACGCTTTATACCTACAACTTGCGGTTGCATATCAAGAACAACCGCTTTGTTTTCAATACGGA
>JABUQX010113567.1:2500-7500 GCA_015478945.1 Trachelipus rathkii
TTGCCAATATTTATTTCCTTAAATTTTTGGTCACAAAACCTTCAATTTTTTAACTCTTTCAGAGAAAAAGACAATCTGTTCATTTTACAAAATCTTAACTAATGCTCCGAATTTAGTTGGTTCGTCCTACATTACTCCCCTTCCAAGATTGGGAACCAATCTTAAAAAGAAAAAAAATAGCTCCATCACTCAAAAGTAAAACAACCTTACCTAATTTCCGACGGAGGCTCGTCTTTCCTCCGCCCTTCTCTCATACTCCAATACTCTCCTTTGGACGTTCGGTATATCTGGAGCTGGACCTCTAGATCTTGTCATTGGTACCTGGTACCCAATTTCTACTCCTTGTGGATCCACTCCCTGTTCCTCCGATTGGTCCTCTAAAATCATCCGTTCAGGGTCTTCACCCACTTCCCATAACTCCTCCTGAATTGACCTGGGGGTATAGAAAGGAACATTATTAGAATTAATGTAATTACTTTGACTAATATTACATACCTCAACTAGTTCCGGTGTTTCCTTTCTTGAGACCATGTCATCCTCTTCACTATCATTCGCTATGTCCCCTACAAGTGTGTAGCTGCCATCTGGAAATCTTAATGATCTCTCAAACCTTTGTAAGTTAAATTCCTCATCTGAATTAACCTCTGACTGTGCTGGAGTCCAACCAATCCATTAAGTCACTTACATCAATAGGCGATGATGTCAGCTCTATCTCCGTTTGAGTCATTTTATCTACTGTTATGCCTTCAGTTTGTGTGGCCATGTCTACCTTGTACTTAGGTTCTCCTATAGCTACCTCTACTAAATCCCAAATATCCTTTTTATTTTTCCCATGTTTCCTTTCCTTCGTTGATCTCTCAAATTGTCTTCCATAAATTACATAAGTTTGTGTTGGTTCCTCCTCTTTCTCTTCCTCTTCAGTTTTTGTCTCCCATATTTGTTCTTCTCCTTGTTCATATGTTTTTTCTTCGATCCTAAAATAGTCAAGTAAGTATTCTGGCGGATCTGCCCAAACTTTTAAATGTGCATAGTGAGTCCTCATTGTTTTCCCATTTCCTTCGATGTCATATGTCATCCCACCTGCAATCACCTTGGTTATCACAAAAGGACCCTCATACCTTTTGCTTAGTTTTTTCTCCAGAGTTCTATCCACTGAGATGATTTTCCTTTTAACTTTTACTCCTACTGCGTATGGCAACCAGTTTGGATGACCCTCTTTCCACTTGTCCTGTTCCTTTCTTGAGATTGGTAATACCTTTCCTTTCTCATGTTTTTGAACCATTAGTTTCTCTGCCGGAGTTACTCCTAATTCTGCATGTTTCGTATTATTATATACCATTATTACTCGGGGTAAACAGTCATCCCATTCCTTATCCTTCGTTACCGTGTTCTTGAGGAACTCCGCGAATGTCCGGTTGACCCTCTCTACTGCCCCGTTAGCCGCTGGTTTGTACGGACTGCTGAAGACATGTTCGATTCCGTAGGCCTGAAGCATTTCTTTAAATCTTGTGCTCCTAAATTCCACTCCATTGTCCGTCAATACCTTGTATGGTGGTCGTAGAAATGTAGGAAGCATTTGTCCTTCAAAAGCCTCTGTTACGCTCCTCGCAGATTTATCCTTTAATGCCTTCACTGCAGCCCATTTACTACAGTGATCTATAGCCACCAAACAAGCAATGTTTCCTTTCTTGGTTCTAGGCATGGCCATAACATCGACAGCTACTAGTTCGAACGGATTTTGCACCTTAATCTTCCATATAGGTGGAAACACAACCTGATGGTCTATCTTATTCAGTTGGCAGGTTGGGCATGTTCGGCACACATCTTGAATGATTAACTGACCTCTGGGGTGCCAAACATACCTTGAAACAAGATCTGTTAATTTCTCCCGTCCTACATGAGCTAGATTCCGGTGCGTAACCACAATAATGCTTACCATCTGTTGGAATCCTATAACAGCTCCAAATTGTTCACCTCTAATCCTTTTTACTAAGATGCCTCCATTCATTCGTAGATCCTTCCTATATCGATAGTATTCCTTCAATGATATATCAGTCTTCCTAATCTCTTGATTATTTCCAATTTTCTTCTTTAGTTTCCTAATCACTTCAGAGTTATCTTGTAATCTTATTATTTCTTGGACTGTTATTAGATCATTATCCTTATTCACTGTGAGGTTATAAACATCAATGGTAAAACCATCACTTACATCGTCGGCATCGTTCCCATGTGCGATTATTCCTTCTCCGAAGTCCAAAATTGCATCTGACTCCACTAGATAATTCATCCCTAGAAGTAAGCAAGCTGGGATATGTTCATCCTGAACGACGACCAATGGTAGTATTATTTCCCTATACCTTGTTTTTATTTTTATGGCCACTGCTGTTGTACACTCCACAATCCTTGTAGTTACTCCATTGAGAGTAATATCCACCTTCCATCTTTTCAGAATGTGTCCAAATTGGTTTAAGCCATCAACAACTCCTTCCTGTATCAAACTGATGACAGATCCTGTGTCCAGAAAAGCGCATCTGAATACTTCTCCGACCTCCTGCCATGCCACTCCTTTTAGCTTGTGGTTACAGCTTAACCTTGACTGATGACCTCTCTCCTTCATTAATAAATTTATTCCTAACTCTTCTTTGGATGATTGCTGTAATAAATTATTTCCTGATGTCTCACTTCCTTCCGTATCTGAGTAATCTTCATTCTCTTCCACTGGTGACGTCTCTAGTTCCTCAGGTATTCGTTCGTCAACTATTGTATTTTCTCCTTTGGAATCGAAAGTACCATCATCAGCTACTGGATTGAAGTGTGATCCTCCTAACACCTGAATGTGTACATCTTTTAAGTTGTTACACTTCCTTGCCTTTGGTCCGATGTATGCCACTGAGCAACATATTCCATGATGCAACCAAATCTTTGTATTGAATTCATCACTGGCCACTAATAAAACTTCTGGTACTGGTTCCTTTCCTGGAGTTTTAATTGCTTTTAGTAATTTTAAGAGCTTTTGGTCTCTTTTCCAACCCATACATTTTCCATTCACTAATCAGGATGTCCAATAAAAATTCCCTTAGCTCCTGGTGATTTTTCTGTTTCATTTTAGAATGTTCTTTATCAAGTATCTCCTTCAAACTCAAAAATAGTGAATCAGCACCGCCTGGTACCAATTTTATAACCTTTAAGCCTTTTGGTAGTGCTTCTGGATCCGTTATATCGATTTCCTCATCAGGTTTCCTTTGGCACCTTGACCATGTGTCTGCAAACACATTATCCTTTCCGGGATAATAATGGATCTGGAAACTATATTCGCTCAAGTCATCCAGAACTCGGGCCAATTTACTATCCACTAGCTTCATCGTGTGTAAATATACCAATGGCCGATGGTCCGTGTACAAGATGAAGTCCTGACCTAGTAGAAAAGGCCGAAAACTTTTAATCCCCCACCGTATGGCTAGCAGTTCCCTTTCTATTGTGGAAGCTTTTCGTTCACATGCATTGAAGGAGTGTGAGTTATATGCAATTACCCTTCTACTATCTTCTTGTTCTTGGCACAATCCTGCCCCCATGCCAAATCCACTGGCATCCACGTAAAGTTCCAACTTCTTACCACCTTCCGAAAAATCTGGAAATGCTAACTCCACTGATTCTTTCATCCGTTTTTTCAGTTCCTCGAAAGCCTTAATCCTTTCATTTGTCCATTCGATTTTGTCCTTTCTTTTGCCTCCCGTTAGTGCGCTGAGAGGTGCTGCCACTCCTGAACAGTTTCTTATGAATTTTCGTTGGAAGTTAATCATTCCTAAATATCGTCTTAGCTCTCCCACATTGGTAGGCCTCTCCAACTTGTCCACTTGATCCATAAATTCCGGAAGTTTCTTGATCCCTGTCCTGCTGATGATGTGTCCTAGGAATTTAATTTCTTTCTGAACCCAGCTACACTTACTCACTTTTACCTTGACGTTCGTTTCGCAGAAGCGCTGTAGGACCTGTTCAATCAATCCTAAATGTTCTTTAAATTCTTTTGATATTAATAAGACATCATCGACGTAAACCACTACCTTGTCTCGACTAAACCCTGTTAAGATCCGCTGCATCTCCCTTTGGAATGCTGCAGGTCCGTTCTTTAGCCCAAAACTCAGCCTCTTGAACCGGTATTGACCGCTGACTGTTGAAAATGCTGTGAAATCCTTGCTTTCTTCCTCTAACTGCATCTGATAATACCCTTTTACTAGGTCCAGGCTGGTAAGGTATTGTACCCCCTGACATCCATAGACGGTTTCATTTATGCTGGCCATTGGGAACCTATCTGCCTCGGTTACTTGGTTTAAGCGTCGATAGTCAATGCACAGACGAAGTGTTCCGTCCTTTTTCCTAACTGGCACCACCGGAGAACTCCATTCTGCCGCACAAGGTTCTACGATATCTTTTAAACATAATTCCTTTACTTGGTTTTCGATTTCGTCATTAGTCTTCTGATCGAACCTCCTCGCCCGCTGGTAAATAGGGGTATAATCATGCAACCTTATCCTGTATGGAGTCATGGATGTCTCACTGATGTCCGAATCTCCTTTACTAAATGCATTTTTCCATTTGTACAAAACATCCGTGATGTTCTCCCGTTGTTCCTTAGTTAGTTCTTCCATGAAATTTATTTCCTTTTGTAATTTTTCCTTCGTCCATTCTTCTTCAATGGCTCCTTGTTTCTCTATTTCCCGTACCGTTGTATTCACTGTACAATCATTACCTTGGTATCGTCTCAGGTTATCTTCATCTACCACTAGATTCGCCATTCCTATTCTTTCACCTTTTCCCAGTTTTAATTTTCCTGGTATTAATTTTTTTATCAGTATAGTTCCTTCCTTGTCTTTCCATTGCACCAATCCTGGCATCAATTTAAATCTTTTATTATATCCTCTTCGGGTATGGTCCCTTTCTTCAACTAATAACTCTTCAGGCTGAATGTCATAACGATTTCCATTTTTAGGTTTAATTTCTTG
>JABUQX010113567.1:15000-17500 GCA_015478945.1 Trachelipus rathkii
AAAATAAAGCATTTAGAATTGGATGATGTTTTGAATCTGCAGTTATTAAAAACCTTTCTCACCACAATGATCGTTGTATCTTTTGATAAACTATTAAAATAAATAAATTTTGCTAATAGTACAAATAATAGGGAGTTTAATCTTACACGAAAAATGGTATTGATCAAATATCTGAGGAAGGAACACTGCATCACCTATCGTACCAACTCATTAGCTTTCCCTGTGTTATACTGCCTCGCATAACGAAACTGGATGCTCTACATGCTGCCATCAGCCACACTTGTTTAGATTTTCTACCGACTGTCGACGACGATCTTTTGCAATGATGCTGGCAATATTTCTCCAATATCAGTATTGAAATGTTAAGAAATTTCCATCCCCACTGAGTACAAATGGGGAGAAATTGGTCCAGCCAGGATCATCCATCGAAAAACCCGCGGCAATGCTAACATTAGTAAAGAATGGCAAAAACTATCTTTTAAGAAGCAATTTTGGAGAGGACACTCCCTGTCCAGCACATTCTCGACCTCTTTCCGTTCTCTGTCCGCTTCCTCCAGGATTTGAACTTCACTTTGGCAGGAAAACCCAGAATCCTTTTACCCCAAAATATCGAATAAGAAAACCAATAAAGACGTTAAAAACACTTCAAATATCGTAAAATATAGCATCTTTAATTAATCTTTCATTTTACCTTAAAATGTGGGATATTAATTCAATTGAATAATCGAGGTATTTTCCTAATTTTGAGGAACTATTTAGACTTATTACTAGTCGCAAACAAAAGGTTGTGCCCTAAGGAAATATAACTACGGGGCTGTGAGTTTTTGATCCCTTGGGTATAGAGCTCCCCTTGTATCCCTCCATTGTGGTACAAATGACAGAGGAAAAGCTAAGATTCTGTTTCAAGAATTGGTTCCTCACCCAAACATCTCTCTCCAAACACATTTGCATGTGGTGGCAGCTTAACTTTTGCAGTGTGCTCTATTTATAATGCACCAATTTTCACACACATTCCATAGATTACCTTATTCCTTTGTTTTAGCTACTCTTCCATCCATTACTTGCTTTAGGAGATTTTATCATGTTCTACCTACTTCGGATTGACTGTCATCCCGTAAGGCTGAGTGGTTGATGGATACCGTGCTTAAATTTTCCCTCGAGCGTCTCTGCACAAGACAATCGACATACAAACGTTTTGAAACTCTTACCTTTTTCTGTGTAGACAATTTGCATATGCTCCCTATCAAATATAAACTGGTATATATGGGAGATCGGCTTTCATCTGTCGTAGTAACCACTACCCAATTATCGATTTGTTCTTGCGACCCAGCCCTTTGAAAATGCCGTATTCTAGAAGATTTGATAATGCGGACTGGGCTTCGTTCTTTTTGGTGAGCAACAGCACCGTCCTGTCTCTTCGCAAGGGAATATTTATATTGGCTGCTGAAGCTTTCACCTTTTTTGTGAACTCGACCCTTGCTGCAGAACGTAATACTCACTTTAAGGTCTTTGGACGATCTGCAAGGCCTTGGTAGTCTTTGGAATGAGCTCGAGCTACTCGCCAGAAGAGAAACCCTATAGATCATACAAGCAGAGAGCTCCTACTTCAAATTTGATCCTTTTCAAAGCCACTACTGCTAGAAATAGACACAACAATCGGAGAACGACAATATTTTAGGAGCTAGGTCACTACCGCTAACTCTTTCACATCAGTAATTTCGGTATACAAGGTAGTATGAAAAAATATGTTGACTAAATATATTAAATTTATGTTGTAAAATAGGTAAGAATTTTTAAACAAACAAAAAAGAATCGGCAGTGAATTTGTCATACGTCTGGGTGAAGGGGGCTAACTCAACGAAGTCGAATGGTTTCTTAAGATGGTTTCTTAAGACGGATGCACACGTAAAGCTCGTCAAAACTTTGAATGTTTGCGTTTTTCATTTGATGTTTTCTCACAAAAAGAACCTACATATACTCATATTCGCCTACCTGGCGAAATTTTGTGTAAAAAAATATATTCGTGCAAACATTGACGAGGCTTAACTAAAAACAACGGAAGCGCCTCCATTGTATGTAGAGCGCTGGACGAGTGATCAGCGGGGAGCGAAACTTAGAAATATAAAGCCAAACATTGGTGAGTGGTCTTCTTCCCACCAACGAAAGCGCTTACACGAGGTGATACTTGCACGCCTCCGTATTGGCCACACCAATATCACTCAGTTACTATATGTCACGAAACCCTCCTCCCATCAGCAAATTTTGCCGTAGCCATACCCCGCAATCTGTTCGACATATCTCCATTGATTGTCCCCAACTGGACCCTATTTGCCGTAGTCATTTTCCTACTTTGCGGTCCATAAACCCTTCTAAAAGATTGTCCCATATCTTATCTGAATCTTCCCACTTTATTAGTAACTCTATTTTCTTGTATCTCCAAGAAGCGAATATTCTTTACAATATTGATTTTGTTATGTAATATTAGGACTATTTATAATGT
>JABUQX010113567.1:25000-26987 GCA_015478945.1 Trachelipus rathkii
TATTGTGAAGTTATTAAAGTTAATGAAGCGTTTCAATTTTGCTGTAAAATTAATAGTTGTATAAATATTTAGACTTTACCAAGAAGGTTATTCCTTTAACCTGCTCCGCATTTGGTACGAAAAAGTTTCATATTTAATGTAGTATTTGGTTCAAGAGAAAACAGTAACACAAGTTTGCGAATTTTTAGATCTTAACGAGAAAACAGTTAACAATTAATGCAAGGTAAGTTTTTAAAAACGTTTTTTTTATCGCACTTGATGTATCAACTTAGTGTATAGTTCGGGCCCTTCATAATGCATTAGCTTTGGGCGTACTGAGGGGCTTCCATAATCTATTAGGTTAAGGCTTAGTTCTGCCCTTTCAGAATCCATTAAGTTAGGTTGTACTGTGGGGCTTCCTAATGCATTACGTTAGGTCGTACTTGAGGGCTTACATAATCTATTAGGTAAGGGCTACTTGTGGGCTATTAAGTCTAGGTTAGGATAAAGTTTTGTTAGGTAGACAGATTTACTAATTATTTATATATATATATATATATATATATATATATAGAAAATTTATATATATATATATATAATATATATATATATATATATATATATATATATATATATATATATATATATATATATATATATCTTTTTGGAATCTGAAAGCGCATTTTCAACGAATGTGGGTACTGATCTACAGCTTTTTACTATATATATATATATATATATATATATATATATATATTTATATATATATATATATTATATATATATATATATATATATATATATATATATATATATATATATATATATATATATATATATATATATATATGACAAACGTAAGATTTCGTCTGACCGAAAAAATTGACTATGTTTCCAAAATGATATATTCCAAAATATTCAATATCTATATCGACTGTACCTATTATAAATCCCCATTCGAATACTTTATTTTGATCGCCATTTTCTTTCACTATTGTTTAAGAGTTTGTAGAGATAGGAAATGTCAGTGCAACGAATTTTAAATCAGAATATTTATAAATTATTTGAAATTTAAAACAACTACAAAGTATTTCAGTTTTGGCAACATTATAAATTAGTTTGACAAGAAATTAAAGGCCAAATGAACATTTACTAAGTTTTTGAAATTTAAGCCGTAAGAACTGTGATTTAAATTAATATATGCTAAAAATTTCCTCCTTATAACCAAACCAACTTACTTGCCTGAGTCGCACGCGACTCAAGGTGAGTCGGTTCGAAACATAAACGTATGGACGAACTTGAGAATATATATATATATATATATATATATATATATATATATATATATATATATATATATATATATATATATATATATATATATATATATATATATATATATATATATATATAGTTGTATATATATATTAAATCTGTCTGCCTAACCACACTTCAATCCCCTAATTTAAACTTAAAAAGGGTACAGTAGGGACCTCATCTAGACGGATTCACGTTGCAGAGCAATGAAATCTAACCTAGACGGATTCACGTTGCAGAGCAATGAAACCTAACCTAGATGGATTCACGTTGCAGAACAAGGAAACCTAAGGTAGAAAGTTTGATATATATATATATATATATATATATGTATATATATATATATATATATATAGTATATATATATATATATATATATATATATACATATATTTAAAAAAATATATATATATATATAGTATGAAATATAATAAATATTTTGAAATTAATTTATTTTTACAGAATACGGACCTTCTTAATATACTTCAATCACCTAACAAATCGTATTTGAAACTAAAAAGTTAAGCATAAAAAAGTCATTTTAAGTAACAAAATGTTGTACATTTGTCAACAAAGGTTAATCATATATATATATATATATATGAAGTGGCGGAAGACCAGAGTCCTACAAGATTTTCAGCAGAATTGTGAGAAGTCGATACGTTAACCAATTATTTGACGACACGAAGCA
>JABUQX010113568.1:0-7500 GCA_015478945.1 Trachelipus rathkii
CAAAGCCAGGAGAAAAGGGTTTAGATACAGACAAATATTCATATATGATATATATATATATATAATATATAAGAGAAATGAAGGAACAGAGTTTATCTCTCAAAACCAAGAACTAAAAATGCATTGAAATTGGAAATCGAAAGACAATGTCACGACATTCCAACTGAACTGTTTCGTTTCGTTTGCGACTCCATTGGTTCGCGTTATCAGCTGCGTCTGGAAAATGGCGGTCATTGTTTTGAACATTTGCGAACATGATTCTTTAACCCTTTCGACGCTCTCGGGACATATATGTCCCACAAGAAATTAAAATTTCATTTTGGGACAAATATTACCCAAAAAACAAAGTATTATAAGGCTTACCGACATTTAGAGTTCTGTTCGGTGCCAGACGTACGATTTGAGCGATATTTGAAAAAAATTATCGCACCTACTACAGGTAGAACGTACTTGTTTCTGCAAAAGTCAACAAATGTAATGCTTGAAGTAAGTTTTTAATTGCTTTTTATTTAGTGTTTTTTCATGAATACACTAAAATCATGTGTGTAACATGTTTTTAATGTTTTAAGAGTTATATAATAGAATTTATAATTGTTACGTTTTAGGATATAGCTAAAAAATACTTCATGGTACTATATTGTCCCTTCCGCGTTTATTCCTGGGATATAATTGTCCCTGTCGCCCAGTATAAATTAACATTGCAGTAATTTTTTTTTAAATTTGGCATGTAAAAATAGAAAACAAACACACATTCACAGCACAACAATATATATATATATATATATATATATATATATATATAATATATATATATATATATATTACTATACATATATATATATATATATATATATATTATATATACTATATATATATATATATATATATATATATATATATATATATTAGTGCCTATATATTACTGATAAGAATAGACCAGCAAGATACAGCAAAATTTCATCACTATTGGAAGAATATGAAGAGTTTTCATCAGACGACTATTTATCAGGGGAATCTGAAAATGAGTCGAGCTCACAGGAAGATGAAGACAGTGATATTGAAGATGAAGCATCTGCACTCTACAGTATTGGAAAATGAGTCAGAGTGGTCTGAAGTTAATTCATCTTTTGTTCCAAAATTTACAATTCCTAACAAAATAAATGGGTTTGTACTTGCTGATATCAACAGGTCATCAACTGTTTTGGATATATTTTTGAATTATTCCCTAGAAGTTTGTTAATTTTCATTTCACAGTGTACAAATAAATGAGTGGTTAAAATTATATGGGGAAGAAAAAGACTTTTCAGTTTCTCCAACTAGCGTTGGAGAAATAATGATTATTTTGAGGATTTCAATTATAATGAGTTATGTCAGACTGCCAAAAATGGAATTGTATTGGTCTCTGAAGCAATCAGTAGGTAATATTGCTATCAAAAATGCAATGTCAATGGATATAGCAAGATTGCTTCTGTCAAAGTTATATTTCAACTGCTCTCAAAAACATGCATGGGTAATTTATAATGATATACATTATAAAAAAAAACTCCATTTTCAACATAACTAATTGATTTAGGAGAAGAGCTTATTGAGAAAGGGAAATCTGAGGCAGACATTAGTAGAAAGAGAAGCTTTGGGAGACCCTCAGAAAATGTAAGTTTATGAAGCATGTTGGAAGCAATTTCCCAATAGAAGGAGAAACGAGAGGGAGATGTGCTAGATGTGACCAAAGAAAAATAGAAAAAAGGACAAAGACAATTTACCGAGAATGCCAGGTTGCTTTATGTAAAAACTGCTTTATTCCATATCATGTACAATATATATATATATATATATATATATATATATATATATTATATATATATTTAAATATATATATTGTATATAATATATATATATATATAATATACTATATATTATATATATTATATATATATATTATAATATATATATATATAATATATATATATCTATATATATATATATATATATATATAATATATATATATATTATATATATATATATATACTATAATATATAAGTTATATATATATATATATATATATACTATATTATATATATATATATATACCGTATATATATATATATTATATATATTATATATATATATATATATATATATATATATATATATATATATATATACTATATATAAAAATACAAAAATATGGTTTTTTTTAAAATGTTCTAGAATAAAGTTTAGGAAAATTTTCAAAATGTCCAAATTATATTCATCTATATACTAGAAATTATAGATTTTTTTGTGAAGATTAATTCTTTTATTTGAATAAAATTTGAGCGCATTTTGTTTTAGAACCTTCTTATGAAAAGTAAGTGTAAAAATTGCTAATGGTTCATTCACAAAATATTTTGATATGGAAGTAAATAGCACTAAAGGGACACTTTAGTCCCACATAATAGTGCTAGTGGGACACTTTAGTTCCACTTTATAGTGATAGTGGGACACATATGTCCCATCAAAAATTTTAATGATAGGATGAAATCACGAATTTGGGGAAAACATATATTTATATACTCATCAAAAGATGCAGAAAAACCATTTGTTCAAGTTTCTAAACTAATCCTGCAAAAGTCGCGTCGAAAGGGTTAAATACATGTATGTTCTGTAATTCAAGCCTTTAAACTTTGCACTATGTTCATAAATAAAGTTTGTATAGTCTTTCAAAGTGTTAGTACAGTATTCTGAGACACCGGTACATACCATAAGGGGTTTGCACCCATAAATACATTGACTCTGATTATAAGAGTATTTCAGTCAAACGAATTTCGATGAAAAACTACATGAATTATTTAATTTGAATTTTTAAGATATATAGACCTTATAATCTTTAATGATTATATTACATTTTAAGTCCTTTTTACTCATTTTATTCTTGTTTTTAATTAGTAAAAATTATCCAGATTTTTAATGGTAACTATTTTATTATAAAATATAAAAAATAACTGAATTCAATTTGATTGAAAATTAATATATACATATATATATATATATATATATATAATATATAGTATATATATATATATATATTATATATATATATATATATATCATAATATATATATATATATATATATATATATAATATATATATATATAGTATATATATATATATATATATTTATATTATATGATATATATTATATATAATATATAATATATATATATATTATATATATATATATATATAGTATATATATATATATTATATATATATATATATATATATATATATATATATATATATATATATATATATATATATATATATATATGTATATATATATATATATATATTTATATAAAATATATCAATATATATATATATATATATATATATATAGTATAGTATATATATATTATAGTATATCTACAAATGAATACAATAGATCTACTTAATATATTTGATAATGTAGATAAAGTATTCCAAAAACCTACGCATTTGAAGATTTATTGAATACCGACTTGGTTAATTACATAACTTATTATCAATAGCTTCAGAGTGAAGCAACATTAATACACATATTAATTCTTAATATTATTATACGCCCCCATGATTTTACAATCATCTATAACCCCCGAGCGTCTCATATGTTAATCTTTCCGGCAATCTCCTCTCTCGTTGTTCCCTATGAAAGTCCTCGACTACATCTTCTTCTTCTTCTTCTGACGTCGATTCTCCTGAAGAGTTCTCCTCTACAACTTTCCTAACATCCAAAATGTGTCGCGCCATTCCATCAACGTCCAAATTATTTTTTGAAGTTATCTTTGTAACAGTTCCTTTATTCCACCTGGTAGTACAATCATTATTTATTCCAGGCTTTACCCAAACTTTTTCTCCAACTTGAAACCCGCATTCCACTTCTATATCTGGCTTTAATTCCCCCTTTTTCGGTCGGCGCCACTCATATGAGAACAGACTCTTGTACGGAACCGTCCCTTCCTTTAGTCCGTCTTTTGGTGCGGAATTGTACCAAAACACTGCTTCGGCAGGTGATATTTTTGACTTTTTAGCCATTCTTTTTATAGTTCTGTGAAATCTTTCTATAATCCCATTCCCTTCTGCTCTATACGCCGCTCTAAACCTTCTCTCTATTCCCCATTTTTCGCACAATTCTTTCAATTTCTCAAACCTGAACACCGTTCCGTTATCCATTAACAACTCTTCCATTGGTCCTCTTTCGCTTATTAATTCTTCAATTTTCTTTACAATTTCTCCACCACTTTCATTATTCAGTTCTTTCCAAATACCAAATCTCCCTGGTCCACAGTCAATGACCGATAAATATGACTTCCCTTCGAAATGGGTTACGTCCAACGCCACTCTCTTCCAATTATCCTCAACACTTAATCTTCCCTCCTCATGCTTTGTTGGCGCAGGGTCGATACACTGACACTCTATGCATCTTTTCACACATTTTTTTTACATCCTTTCTCCTCACGTTCGGGTCCACCAGTCTTGCGAGATATAACGTCCTTTCCACCCCTTGGTGATGTCTCTCGTGCTCCTCTTTGATCTCTTCCATTGTCATACCGCACAAATTTATATTTTCATCTTCCTTCCTAATTAACCAACTCCTCTTAACTCTTGTTAGACAATCCGCCTTGTTTGCTTCTGACTTTACGAATTTTATAGTCAACTCAATTCCCGTTTCATCCACCAGCTGCTTCAATATTCCCAATCTCCTTTTAATTAGAACCTCCGCCGCACCCTTTGTTTTGATTCTTGACTCTTCTTTCATTGTTGTTTCAATCCAATTCACTACTGTCGCAGAATCCGTTCTAACTTCAATCATTTCCATTCCCCATTTCAGTCCCATATTAACTCCTTTTAACACTGCTTCTAGTTCAGCTACATTTATATGACCTTTATCATCCTTCTTCCTTATCCAAGCGGCGTCCTCCACAACATGTCCTCCAATTTCTAATACCACTCCCAAAGCCAAATTACTCGCATCGCACCACACAATTCCATTTTTATTTTCACTAACCCACCATTTTCCATTTACTGGATCACACTTTTTCACCCTTTCCATCGTTTCATTAAGCAAAATTTTTACTTCTTCGCTCACCTCTTCGTCCCATGATAAGTCTTCTGTTTTTCTCTTTATAAAGCTCGTTGCCACTCTCAACCACCCTGCTACCGGATAGTGACCAACCAACTCACCGCAGATACCAAAAACCTCTCTTCTCGTTATTTTCTCATTCAACTCTTTTTTTTAACTCTTTCCCTCTACTAAAAACTAAATCTCCACAACTTCCAACTTCCAATTTCAGTCCAAGAACCTTACCGCCAACAACTTCTTCAGGCTCCTTTGACACCAATCCAAACTTCAATAAATGATCTGCTACCTCTTTCGCCGTTACTACATCCTCATCAACAATTATATCGTCGATATAATTACTCGTACCTCTTTTTATTTTTTCATTTAAACTTAAAACTTCTGAAATTATTCTATTCATAATTCTCGGCGCTGAGTTTAACCCAAAACCCATCCTTGTTAAGAAATAGAACTTTCCATTAAACTTTACTGTTTGAAATTTCCATAGGTCTTTTTCCACTCTGATTTGTAAGTATGCAGCCCTTAAGTCTACGATTTTCCTTGCGCCCTTTTTTTTCTCCACTCCCTTAGTTTCTCATCGCAAACCGACACCCCATCTGCCGTATGACATGACGTGTATTTATTTAGTTCTCTAAAATCTAATACTGGACGCACTTTGTTTTTAGTTTCTTGTACCACCGCCATTAACGGAATCACACCATCTATCTTTTCTCCATCGGGCACAGCAACCAAAATACCATCCCTTATCCATTCATTTATTTCCTTTTCAAATTTCTTCTTTATTTCACCTTTTATCGACTTGTTATATATACCTATTTGATTTGTTAACTTTGGAACATTTTCCTTCCATTTCCAACGCATTATCCACCTCTCCCCATCAAATTTTGCACAAAAATCTTTATCTTCGATACTCAATTTTTTATTAGCCATTGTTGCAACGTTTACATTTAAATCCTGCAACTTCTCTATCCCAAATGTTATTCTGTCTCTTGATAAACTCACACCTCCAAGTTCGAATATAATGTCCAATCCTAGTATCGCATCTACACCATCCAAAAGTTTTTCAACAACTATCATTTCAACCTGAATAATTTTACCAACAATCTTCATATTCACAACCTCTTTTCCCCGACATTTCACAATATCTCCATTAAATGTTCTAACTATACTATTGTCTTTATTTCCATCACACAAATTATCACATACCAACGACTTATTGCATCCTGAGTCCACCAATCCGCGACATAACTTCCCATTGATTTCTACCATTATAATTGCAAGATTTTCTACTGCCGGATTCATTCGTCCGATGAAACCGCCTCCAGCTGTCCAGCGGTTCCATCTTCTGCATTTCCCGCCATTCCGCATTCATATGCCTTATGCCCTTGATTATTGCACCTCCAACATGTTATTCTTTCTATATTCTTATCTTTCTCAAAGTTATAATAATTTCGTTGGTAACATTGTCTCGCAATGTGCCCTTCTTTATGGCAAATGAAACATTTAATTCCATTATCATATCGTTCTAAATTCATTTTTCTATTAACAAAATTACTTGACCTCACTTTACCATTGTTGCTATTATCATCTATCAAGTTCACACTTTTTACGGCATTACATTTACCTCCATTTATTGAAGCTAACACTCTTCCCTTTGCGACTAGTTCTTCGATCGATACTCCATCTAAATTTTTCACTATTCTAAGTTCCTTGCTGATGCTCATCGGGAGACCTACAATAAAAGCTTTTTTAATAAAATTCTCATCGTTAATACCAGCCGCTCTAGTTAGCTTTTTTATTTCTGTTAGGTACAAATCAATCTGTTCTCCTTCCCATCTCTTTGTGATCAACTTTTCATACGCTATATATGGGTCCTCACCAAATGCCTCTCGTAGTTTTTGCTTAATTGTTACACTATTCTTTTTTGTCTCATCGCCTAATTGTAAATAAAACGCTAAAGCTCTTTTTTCCAAAAATAAAGGAATAACCCTTTCTTCATCCTTAATTTTATTGATGCTGCAAACCAGCTCGAATTTCGTAAGCCATTCCTCAATATCTTCTTTACCGTCGTAAATTTTCAACGCGTCTCCTAACTTGATTTTATCCATTAGGTACCTTTTACTGTAGGTTCTTCTTCTTTCTTTTAAAGGGCCCGGCTAGCTTGTAGTATAAAGTATCACAACCTCACGCTTTGAAGATTTATTGAATACCGACTTGGTTAATTACATAACTTATTATCAATAGCTTCAGAGTGAAGCAACATTAATACACATATTAATTCTTAAAATTATTATACAAACATTCGCCATGCGATTGCAATCATCAACAACCCACAAGAATTTAGGTAAATATATAATATTATATATAAATATAGAAATATATATATAATATATATATAT
>JABUQX010113568.1:12500-15000 GCA_015478945.1 Trachelipus rathkii
TATATATATATATTTTATATATAATATTTATTTATTATATTATATAAATATATATATTATATAATATATATATATTAATATATATATATATATATTATATATATATATATATATATTATATATATATAAAGATATATATATATATATATAAATCTATATATATATATATATATTATATATTATATAATAATAATATTAATATATATATAATTATATTATATTTTTTATATTTAATTATATTATATATATATATTATATATATAAGGAAATGTAACGAAACATTTTACAAATTGCAATACGTATATATTTATTTTTTGGAAAAATTTAATTTTTATGTCATGTTTGAATAAAACTTTATTTTGTGTATTCTATTATATGAGGATTTATTTAACAATACATCAAATTACCAAAATTTTTAAATAAATGGTGTCTTGTTCTTTTACTAAGTTTATTAACAATTTATGTAACTTTATTATTAATATAAATAAACATTATAATATACGGTTATTTCAATTATACAAATAAACGGCCAAAATAATGTAACATATAAATTAAATTTCAATATCGCACTATAACTACCGCTTACTTCCAAATAATCAGTAACAAATCATCTTGGCTTACATTTCATTTACTCTGTCAGCCGTAATTGAATTATCGTACATTAGATAGAATAGCATAGAAGATAGATAATAGATGATAGATAGATAGATAGATAGATAGTAGATAGATAGATAGATAGATAGATAGATATATTCTTTATTTCGTACAAGATAGAACGATAGATTAGATAGAGAGAGAGAGAGAGGAGGAAGAGAGAGAGAGAAGAGAGAGAGAGAGAGAGATGAGAGAGAGAGAGAGGAGAGAGGAGAACAAATCGTTTCTCAAAATTCCAAAATCTTTCGTTTTCAAGTGAGCGAAAATTTACGTTTCCGTGATTTTCGTATCTTTTCGGTCGTTGAGCAGGTATGATGACAGCCTGGCTTGATAATATTATACGAAAATGAAAATTTGCCGTAGCCATAGATTGAAATTTTACGTCTTAGAAACAAGAAGTAGGAAGGAGAAATTTCCAATAAATTTAATTATCAGTAATTGCTATACTAATGTTCTCGTTTTTCTTAAATTTTATTTTATATATTTTCTTTTTCTTTTTATATAAAATAATTAATAATATTAGTTACTTATCAATTCAATTTATTTTAGTAAAAAAGACTTCAAAATAGGGCAGGACCTTCCTACCCTTCCTACCTATGTATAAGCCCTGAGTATAATTATATAATATATATATATATATATATATATATATATTAATATATATATATATATATATATATTTATATAATATTATTATAATTATATATATATTATTATATATTATATTATAGGATATAGAAATCTATATAACGATAATCGTCACCTGCCAACTCTTACCAGGCCACCAAAACAAGGTGGAACAGCCTTTATGACAGCCTGGTGGTTCTTAACAAAGTACTGGTTGAGAAGAAAGAGGAACTGAACAGATGCATGATCCAACAGAGAAATCTTCCAGTGTTTGTTCAGACAGACATTGACATTATATAGAATATGCTAGAGTAAAACTAAATATTAGCGGGACGTTTTCATTCTTTATTTCTTTTTACTTTTAGCTAATGCAGACTAATGCTTCCATTTTTAAAACTAGTTAAATAATATTTATTTTTTCAATTATCAGGTTATGGCACCAGTCCTATGCATTGGATCAATCAAGGGTGAGACCAGTGCTATCTGGCGACTGTCTCACACCCCTCATGTACCAAAAAAACCTGATTGACTTGAGACCAATTGCCAATCTCAGTTCTGCGCCCTCTGGTCATACCTTCTTGCGCCATTTAGACAGTGGTTCTCCAGGCCATTTGAAGATGCAGGAGTACCTATCTGCCACTTTGCTTCCACCCCAAGTTTCGCCTGATGTGGATGGATGGGATTTTAAAGAAACAATGGCGAAAAAATTAGAGGTCAAGGCCCTGATAGGAGAAGAAGGTGTAAAGATTACTCTCGCTCGCAGTACAGATCACGAGACCAAGCACAACTACCAGCCCAGCAGCCCCGCGAAGGGAGTAGACATGAACAAAAGGCTACCCTATCAAAGCCATTTGTGATTGCTGATGATGTACACTGAACTACTACAAGAGTCAACCTCGATCAAAGCACTCTCATACAAGAAGCCCTAAGCTGCTCTCGATTGGTAATAAAGTGGCTGCAGACGCCGCGAACCTCGCTCAGAACAGACTAGTCATTACCGTTAGCTCCTCATACAAATGACACAACGTGTAGCTCTCATTGATCTCTTTATAAGGTTACATACCTGCAATGCACAGTCATAGCGTGCGCCTAAGAGCGATGTATCCTCCCTTAGAAAAGATAATTGTTACACGACGCCAAGCGAGACTCTCCTCATGTTCAAATTGAACACTTTATTATGGCTATGTTATGACGGGGAACATAACAATGCTGCACGAAA
>JABUQX010113568.1:20000-22500 GCA_015478945.1 Trachelipus rathkii
GATTCAATCGTATATTTTTTGATACGCTAAAAACATATATTTTAAGTACCCTAAAGCATTAAATCAGTAAAATCAGCCCCCATCTCAAAAAACAAACACTATCTATCCACCCATGATTAATATTGAATCATAAATTTGATCTAATTGAATCTATTGATGTTACAGTCATTATATTTTCAAGTAAAAATTGTCCATTAGTATATTACCTCTCCCCCTTTTGAAAAACTATGAGAGAAAACCAGTTCAATTTAGTGGAACATATATATGAAATACATTAAAGGACTTCTTACTTACAATTTTCATATGTAAATAATTTGCGTTGTTTGAATACAATAGTCCAACATAGTGTATATATACACCAATAAACAGGTAAACATTACCGAGTCCCTCAATCATAAGCCCAGTCCACGCACTTTTTATCTGTACGGTCATAACTACTGACCAAAGTATTATTATTATTATTATTATTATATATTATTGATTATTTTTATTATATTATTTTATTTTTCTTTATTTATTATTATGTATTAATTATTATTATTTCTATATTATTATTATGTCATTATTATTATTATTATTATTTTTATAATATTATTAATATATTATTATTCTTTATTATATTATATTTATTATTATTATTATTATTATTTATCTATTGAATGTATGTCATGTATTGGAATTATTATTACTAGTAATTAATTATTATTATCTATTATTATTATTTTTTATTATTATTATTATTATATTTATTATTAATTATTGATTATTTTAATTTTATTGTACATTTCCAGTTATTCATTATTCTATTCATTATTATTACTATTTACTTATTAATTATTATTATTAATATATTAATTTGTAACCTATTAGTATTATAATATTAAATTGGAATTATTTCATATTATTTATTTTCTTATATTATTAATTGTATTAGTTTTATTTTTCTCAATTTATTTTATTTTAAATAAAAAAGTTAAGGTATAATCTTAACATTGGTAATTGTAATTTTTTCATTATTTGAAAGATGTTTTTTTATCAAATTCTTGTTTGGAAAAGCTTATTTTGTCTCTTTAATTTTATTTTTAATTATCTTTTAAAAATTTATTCTTTCATCTCTCTTCATCTCTCTCTCTCTCTCTCTTCTCTCTCTCTCTCTCGGCTCTTCACTCTCTCTCTCTCTCTCTCTCTCTCTTCTCTCTCTTCTCTTCTCTCCTCTCTCTTATCTCTCATCTCTCTCTCTCTCTACTTTCTCTCTCTCTCTCTCTACAATCAACAATATTAATATTTATATTATATATATATATATATATTATATATAATATTTTATATATATATATTTAATAATATATATATATATTATATATTTATATATATATATATTATAATTTATATATATAGTTGTCTAAGATTTCCTTTCCAGTCGCCTTACTCAGCAATACTGTTGATGGAGCGACCTTTCCTCTTTTTCCTGTTATATTGTGGTGTTCCGCAAGGTTCATTTCTATCTCCAACTTTAATTCCTACTTTTTCATCAACGATCTCCTCAGCTGTACTTCCAACTCTGTTCACTCTTAATTGCCTCGATGAACTCAATCTCCACTCTCTACTCCACTTTCAAATTCGCTCCCTCTTTGGCTCTAGAGTTGCCTCTTTGTCTTCAGCTTTCTAATTCTTATCTTGTCGATACTGGATGGATTCTCCGGCTGGGGTCACCGACCTTGTAATAAATTAACTCTTTAAAAACTCAACCTCTCTACATTCCTCTCAAAAAACACCTCCCAACTTTAATCCTATTCTACTTCGAACGGCTTAACGTTATCTCCTGTTGAATAACAAAACATTCTATAGGTCTTGATTAAACAAATAAATTTAGTCTTGGCTGAAGCCTCATTATTTCAAATGGTTGCTTAAAGTTGGCCTCAAAGAAACTGAGAGTTCTGTTTTGACTGCGGGTTGTGGGAATTTTTTCCTCTGAACAGCTATCCATTATATAAGTGAACTGTTATATAAATTCGCCCTTGTTATTGGGATAATACTGTTTCGTTCACATTATGGGGTGGAACTCCGGCTATACCCTTCTATTGGATAGGGTGAGTCTTTTTAGCCAAAACAGAATTTAAAACTGTTCCCAATCTTTCAACTTCTAGTTAATAAATAATATTCAGAAAAATCGATAAGGCCTTGATGTTGTGAATCCGTATCATGATTATATATTATTATTTATTATTAATTATTTATTATATTATATTATTATATTATATTATTAATTTTTATTATTATTATATATTTTTATTATTAATTATTATTATTATTTGCTAATTGAATGGATTTGGAAGAATTAGGTTTAATATCATTATATTATCATTAATGCTATTTATTATTTAATTATTAATTTTATTATTATTATTAGTTATTAATTTATTATTATATATTATTATTATTATTTTATTATATGGCCTAGCAATGTAGATTAGACGAAAGCATTCTTTGAAAAACTAGC
>JABUQX010113568.1:25000-33930 GCA_015478945.1 Trachelipus rathkii
AAATATTGGGCACAATTCAGTTCATAACTGGATTTGATTTATTTATTTAATGATTTCCATATGGATAGACAAAACCACATGATTTTTTTGATTAGCGCCCAACCTAACAATACATAAGAAAATAAATTTCACATATATTAGCAAAATTTTGTGTTGGGCTTTGTAATTACTACGAAAAATTTAGTGATTTGCCGGGCGCATCTTTTTTCCATGTCCTGCGGCGCCACCATTAATCATTTTTTTTTGGTACAGAGGTAGTCCAGCAAACCGCCAGAAAAGACCTTGTCCCTCTTCACGTTCGCCCTGAATAATAATAATAAAGTTAATGATAATAATAATATATAATAATAATGAATAATAATAATTATATAATAAATAATATAATAATTAATAATAATAATAATAAATATAATAGTTAAAAATTAATTTAAATATATAAATAATAATTAATAATAATTTTATTAATAATTGATAATAAATTAAAAATTTAATTTAATATATAATAATAATAATAAAATATTTTAGTGACATGTATATTAATATAATAAAATTACAGAATTTTCTCACATTATATATGAATTAATAAATTACAATTAGATATACATATATAAATAATACTCTATAGAATAATTAATATTATCATAGTGCCTACTCGCATATCAAATCTTATTATAATATATCATATTAAATATATATACTCTTTTAAAATAGATAACAACTAAATCAAATAAATGTCATAAATAATAAGTTTGCTATTATATTTATATAGAAGTAACTAAATAATATCATGAATACAATAAGAATAATATGTAGACTTTAACATATATTATATATTACACTGCAATATTAATATTATAATAATTATGATATCTAATATAATTATCTCTCAGCTGAATTGATAGTCACAAGGTTAGTGAGTGTATATTGTACCTCGATTATCAAATGTAGAAAAGCGTTATTTGTACCTTGTTCTCGAGTAAACATGCGTTATATAAGCTTATATCTCGTGTAAATTAGCTTATATTTTACAAACATATAGTATTGGTGCGAATATTATGAGATGACCGACATAATCAGAACAGCAATATTGAATAATATACCTATTAATACTGAAAGACAATACTCAGTTCGAAAGTAAAGTAGATCACCTATATATGAATAACATTTTGAAATAATAATTATATATAAGAATATACACTTTTAACCGATTTCACTCAATAGTAAGTCTACATTGTAAACATGTAAAATAATAATCATACGAACATAATATTAGAGCAACTAAAATAATAAAGCATATATTTGAGATAACAAATAATAAAATATATAATAACACTGATAGTGCATGAGCAATGAACCATTGAAGAAATATGACATTTATGAACCATAATTAATAACATATAATACCACTATAATAAAACTCAATTAGATCTTATAACATTGAGAAGTTATGTTAGAGATATAAGTAAGTAAGTATCTTACACTAATCTCCACAATAAACACAAATTTAAACATTACTCTATCTCAGAAGAATATTGTTTGTTGAAACCTTTGCCGGTAGTTATAAGTTATAGTGGATATTTAACATAATAGTTGCTCCCTCATTTTAATATATTTCATATTCAACAGGTGCTACAGATAAACAAATTTGATGTAATACTCTCTTGTATGGGTTATATTTTGATGAGTATATACGCTAATACTATCAAATATGAACGGACTTATATAATCAAAAATCATGAGTGGATTGGAAGGAAGACATTACAATCAAATGACAATGTTCGGATTATCCAACAATAACGCATACCACACATCACACCACCCAACACACTATTAACCTATAACCACCACGAACAACTCAACGACCTACACACCCAACGCAACCACCATATAGTAAGCGTCATATCCGGTACACAGCACCACTAACCACACCATATAGGCACCTTCATACCGTATTTATTATTTAAAGTCTGTCACTCGCCATCGAATCATAATAATGGATCGCATTACACGCACACACCGCACACAGATGTGTAACAGATCAATAATCCTCATAATTATCAAACATCTTATATTAGGTTAATTTTAAAATAAAATTTTGCTCAATTCTATATTAACCTTATTTTATTATTTATTATATTAAATATTAAAAATATTTTTCTTACCTTAATTTTTATAATATATATTCTAACTAAAACTAAAGATTCCCTTTGCAGCCTCTAATAATCTTTTATTTTTAATATATTCTATATTTATTCTCCTCCATTTTTTTAAAATAATTCTATGTAACAAATGGTCGGTACCTGAAGTTATAAAGCGCAAACCTTTAAATATTTAAGTTATATTAATGGTTTAATATGGAATTTAAATATAATCTTAGTCAGGCCGTAAATAAACTTTTTATTCAACCTTCGATTAACTAATTCATCCATTAACGTACCCTTTCAAATACCTTCCTTCTCCTCTTATATCTCTTTATCCTCTTATGAAAATCACTCTTATAACTATTTACTTCTCTACTTACTCTTCTATCTACTTCATCTTACTTTTATAATAAACTCTATATATTACTTTTATTTATATATTAATATCTATAACATCGAATACGTCGTATATCTCTCTTTTACCTATACCTCTCTCTTCTATTACTCTCTTCTGCTCTCTTCTCTCTTATAAGACGCTCTCTAAGACTAACTATACTAAATACATCGCCCACGTGAAAGAACGTTAACCTGGCTGATAAAGCATCGAAAACTACAGGAATTAGTCCTGTTGGTGTCCCAAAGACAACTTGATAATAAACATATAATGGAATCATGGTTGCGCTCTATTGAAACTCTTTTTAATGGTAAATAATTGTGATAGATAATATAATTTTTATATTTTTTTTTTATTGGTTTTCTTTTGTTCCAGTACTCTTTCAAACTGATCCGGTAGGAAATGGATTAATAGTAGAAAGAACTAAAATATCTATTTAAAATGAAGAAAATCAGACGTTGTAAATGATTTAATTAAGGGTTAGAGTGTCGAGCACGCCCTCGGTGGGCACGGTGTGCTGCGGTGTGTACACTGCTTTTCGTAAACGATTCGATTAAAAGTCGAGCGGGAGGGTCTGTTATGGGGTCACTTCCACTCCGCGAATATATAACCAAAAATATATACGATAATAAGAGCGGAGCCAGAACTGAGTGTATACCGAGTCGACCCCTCCTCCGTGTGCGGAGGAGGGAGTAAGTGGTTCCACGCGTACGTCTCTCCCCAGTCAAGAGAGCTCGAAGATTATCTCCCGTACCTTTGACAGTGTTTGACGTGTATGAACTCTGGGTTAATTCTTTTAGTTAAAAAATATAAAAAATCATTCTTTTATCTACATACAATGTATGGTACATACGCTCGGACGTGATCTAAATGTTATTAGGTTATTTCCCTTTTGTTAACAAATCGTAGTTTTGGAGATATAAATATAATATACAATAATAATAAAAAGTACCATTTTTTTTTTATCATTTATCCATGTCATTCACTATCTTTTCATTCCCTCCAGGTTCTGTTCTGTAAATCTCATCGCTTGTTAATGTTTTCCGTACTCTATAGAGATACCCCTTAATAATAATGATTATCATCGGGTAACTTCCCTTTTAGTTTCTACCTAACCCTAATAAATTATTCATACCTAAATTTTCTTCACAATTAAACATGAGAGAATCATAAATTATAATATATTAAAAGTCTTAATAATATCAAATATAATACATAATCATATATATATTAATTCTTAACTAAAAAAATTCAACTAATATTAATTAATATACACAGCTGTAAAAAATAGTATATATTATATATATATTTAATGAATTTAATTTAATATTATAATTAGATACTTTAATTACAGACAAACTAAATTATTTTACTGAATTCTTCAAAAAATTTATTTATAAAATTATATTATAAACATATTATATGATATTTATATTATATATATTATATAATATTAATATATATATTAATTATATAATATATATATATATATTATTAATATATATTAATTAATATTATTATTAATATATATTATATTAATATTAAATTATATATATATATATATATATATTATATTTATATTTACATATATTATATTAATATACTATATTATTATTATCGTCCTTAACATATACATATATTATATATATATAAATATATATATTTACATATTATATATATATAATTTATATATATATATATATTATAATATATATTATAATATATATAATATAATATATATATATATTATAATAATATTATTATAATTAATTTAAACTATATTATTTATTAATAGTGAATAATTAGTAGTTTTTAAATACAACAACTCAATATCTCAAATAAAAAATACATAATTAGTTACAAGTGAAAAGAATACGTTGTTGAGAAATCACATATTAAAGATTAGGTAAAACATATTTAGTGCGGAAAATGTAAATAAAATAATAATAATTTATAATAATATAATATAAAAATAATATAATTATATTATAAATATATATTACTATAATTAATAAAATATAATTATTAATATATATTATTATATATAATATTAATATAATATATAATATATTAATAATATATATTATTAATATAATTATTAAATATAATATTATAAAATATATATTTATATATTATTATTAATTATATATATTATATATAATATATATAATATATATATATTATTATATACTAAAAATATTATATAATAACTATATATTATATATATTTTATTATTAATATATATATATATTATAATAATATTATATTATAATTATTTAATATATTAATATCTAATTATATATATATTATATCTCAAATACCAATTAGCTACCAGCGAAAAAGGAAATATACAATTTATTGAATTCCTCAAGGCTAACAAAAAACATAATATGAATAAAATTTTTACATAGAGAAAATGTGTAAAAATAAATTAAAAAAAAATTATTGTTAATATTTTAAGATAAATATGATTTAGAGAGCCTAATTAGAGATCCACTTTATTTTTTAGTTTACTCCAGTTTAAAAATAAATAGGTCATTTCTAATTAAAAATGTGAGCTTTTTTTATTATTTAAACCCTAAAAAAGAATAAATCCCAAAGGGATATATATAAAATATATATCGATCACTCCAAATGGACAGAATTCTAGGGGTCTCTGTGCCCTTCCCGGAGAATCTAAAATTGGAGTGTGATAGGACCTATATTCCTACTCCGGATAGTGATAGGTGTCCATACTGAGAACTCGATATTAATACTATATAAACTTTTAGTATTTGTATGATATATGTCTGGAGTGAGTATATATAGTGAGTATTTCACTCGATTTAGTTAGGGTGATTAATATAGAAATAATAAAGTTTACTGGGTGTTTAGTGGTCTGTAGTACTAAGTGCGTTAGTAAAAATTACTTACTTTATAAAATTAAATTATATATATTATACTTAATATTATATATATTATATAAATATTAATTAATATTTTAATTTATAAATAATATATATAATATGAGATATATAAATAATATATATATTTATAAATCTATATATTATATAATTTTAATATAAAATAATTATATAATATATATATAATGATAATATATATATATATATTGGATGTATAATATATATAATTATAATATTAATTAATTATATAATATATATAAATATAAATATAAATCCCTGTATTTCCTAACAAAACAATAGAGAATATATGAAATCCTACAGTTATATTATTAATATTAAAACCATTAAAATTATAATATATTATAATATAATTATATATAATTAATAATACAATATAATAATATAATATATTAATATTAATAAATAATATATATAACTTAATTAATCATATCATATATTCCATATATATATATATTATAATATTAATATATATATTATTAATATTATAATTAATAATATTATATATTATATATATATATATAATATACATAATATATCATTATTAATATCATTATTATATTAATTAATATATATTAAAATATATTAATAATATATTTATTAATATATATATAATTAAATTAATATTAATACTATATTGATAGATAATATATATAAATAATAGGATCATATATATTTATCTTTATATTTTTTTATATTTTGTTCCAAGAAAAAGAAATCTTTGACTTCTCTCCATTATCGGTGTTCAGAGTGATGTAATTGATGAAAGTTTTCTTTGAATAATTTAGTATAACATTCAGCATGAAAAAGTTAAATGCAAAATTTTCTACAATGTAACGTTGTCAAATCGCTCCTCCTATCCTTCTAATTAGTTGTATATTTTGTACCTGCTGTTTAGTATATTGGGTTAGTATCTAGTAACTTATACCAAACAGTGTTATATAGATAGGTTTGACAAATGCACCTCAATACCTAAATATGGCAAATCATCTTTCTAAAATATTTACATATAATTATATTATTTTACTAATAGTTTCGATCAATGATGTTTTAATTTAAATAATCGATTATAGGTATAGCTATATCTGATCCTCATATATGTATAAGAAAAAGTAATAGTTAATAATAAATCTGGCAACTTAAAACATTCATCATCATATCTGAGTCAATTTATGAATTTGAATAGAATTTTTAATTATTAAAAATATAATATATGTCATTACACTGATAATAACAGTTGAAACTTATAACTAATAATTAATGGCAACTTAAAAATCTATCACAATACTTTAATAATTTAAATTTAATTAGAATAAATGTATGTTATAGAACTATTTTACCACGTTTTTCTTATAATATTAGGGATGACGATATATCTATCGAATTTAATTTAAAACATAAATCGATTAGTCTAAATATAATACTATATAATGCATATTAATATAATCTTAAGTGTCCTCTCAAATAATCGGAATTAATGAATAATACACATTATAGTATAATATATATATATATTATATAATATATATATATATTAAATAATATATTATTAATTATTAATTAATATTATATATATATAATATAAATATATAATTAATATATTATATAATATATTATATTAATTTAATTAATAAATAAATAGGGTCGACGATCTAGAGTGAGGTGAGTGCAAACATGCCTCCCCAAGAAATTAATAAGTATTTCTTAATTGTTGGAATTACGTTTATTATGGCTGTACACTGATTTTTTGAAATCAAGACGTGTCTCCGATTCCGCTGTAGTGACCGTATAGTTAAACTGCTCTTCTCGCTCTGAAATACTCTAAAATCTAGATATACTTATTCGATTAAAGATTATAATTGACTCTATATACCATATAATAATATATATAGGAACAATATATTAATTATATGACGCTATAATCAACCTATAGTATTAATAAGGATAAATAAGTATATTATCATATATATATGTAGTAATGTGTGGTATTATGATTATATATATAACTTATATAATCACTAAGATATTAAATGATATATTACTTAAGTTATTTAATATATAATATAACATATACTTAATATATATAATATATAAATATAATATATAATATATTATAATATATATATATATATAAATATAGTATATATATAATATATATATTATATTAATAAATTAATATATTAATAATAATATATATCAAAATTATATATATTAATATTAATATAATAATATATATATAATATATAATATATATAATATTAAAATAATTATATATATATATAAGAGATATAGTATTTAAATACTATATATATATTATAATATATTATTTTTATATATATATATATTTATATTATAATTAAATAATATATATATAAATTATATATATTATTATATATACTATATATAATTTATAATATATTAGATATCTAATATATTAATTATATTAATATAATATATATATATTATAATATAATTATTATATAATATATATTATTATATATATTAATATAATATATTATATTATAAATATATTATATATTTAATTAATACGGGGATATATATTGAGCTCGTGATAAGGTACTAGTTTGCATCGTACATTTTTCATCACACCGTCTGAAGGGTTGAAACCTTATTTGCTCAATATGAACTTTGAAAACTTTATTTAATTTGTAAAGAATATAAGCTTGTGTATTGCTATTCTATTACTAATGCTTTTTTTTTATATGGTTTATAAATCCAAAGGATATTTATATATTAAATATTAATCTTCTTAATGAAATTATTTTATGTGTGTCATTCAGATTTCTCAATTCTTTATCAATGTTTAAAGGTCAAACGTAGTCATTTGAAATAAATTATCACTATGTATGATACCTGGACTACCTCTAATAATATTCAACACCTGACCTCAGTGTAAATGTTAATAGTTCAATTATATATTCTTTCAGAATCTTGGGTTATGAAGCGTAATTAGTTTATGGTAACAATACAGAAAATTTATAAATATTAAAATAATTTAGTGAATTTTACCTTCCTTAATAGATTAAGTGATAATCAAATTTGTGATACTAATGTAATCTTTAACTATCTCTCATATTAGATAGGTTAAAGTCTTACAATTTATTAAATAAAATAAATAAAACTATATTTTATTTAATTAACTAAACTAACAGGATATTAATGTGTAAATTTTCAAAATTTTAGTTTGCTTTATATAACTTAACTTTTTCTGTTAATACATATATGAAAATATAGTTAATGTAAATTAATTAGCCTTTGAACTCTTAATAGTGCTGAAATGTGAAATAAGAATTCAACTAATATATATATATATATATATTTATATATATATATATATAATTATATTTATAATTAATTTTAATAATTATTTATGATGTACAATAATTGTGATATATATATTTAATATATACTATACTAATATATATATATTATAATTAATATATATATATTATA
>JABUQX010113569.1:12500-20201 GCA_015478945.1 Trachelipus rathkii
AATTTTTAAACTTGAAAATATAATTTTAATTATCATTTATTTATTTACAGTTTATTTTTATTATAATTTTATTTTAATTTAATTTTCATATATTAATTTTTTTTAATTGTGTATATTATTGTTTTAATACCACAAATAAATTCAGAAGACTCAAACATCGTAATAAAAAATTTTATACCCTGTCTTTCAATTATGCCATGTTTACAGTGTCTCTTATTATACTTAAGATTCTGTTTCTTAGGAACATACCTATATATATATATATATATATATATAAATATATATATATATATATCTTCTATATATATATATATATATATATATATGCTATATATATATATATGTGTATGTATATATATAATAATAGTAATAATATATATATATATATATATATATATATATATATATATATATATATATACTCTTCTTCTATACCTATATATATATATATATAACGTCCTTGTTTAGAGTACAATAAAAATTTCAGATTTTTATGCACCCTCTGAAATTTTTTTTAGATGTGTTTATATAAATTAAATTTTTGCGAAATATTGAGGTTAACCTGTATAGACATGACATTAAACCTTCTATATAAATAATAGACAAGTGGTAAAATTTATTGAGCAAATTAGTTTATTGATCAACAAGATATTAACAATTCATAATAAAGAATAAGACTTGTGAATAATAGTGAGAAATCTTACTTAAAGAGCAACTTCAATAGCATTTCTTCAATGTTTCCTTTTTACTGTCTGGGTATAATCCAGTGGTTTTCAAACTGGGGTGCGCCCCCCTTGGGATGCGTCTTGAAATACCAGGTGTTGATCGACAAACTTGAAGAAACCCTTATATTTTATTTTTAGTTATTTTTTACACATGTTTCAACAAAATTGCTTAATTTGAATGTTTTCATTGTAGAAAATGAAATAAATTGTCAGAAAAGGACACATTATCACACACCTGACAAATTTGAGAGAACATTTTTATTAAAATTTTTTATTAACCTTCAAGTGTCGACTTTAAATAGTCTTAAAATCATTAATGAGAACAATAAACTCAAACATCTTCATATTACATTCCAAGAACAGTGATTGAAATTAAGGAAGATACAAGTTTAAGAAGTACTTTTCATGAAACAGCTTTGTCAAATTGGTGTTATGGATTGAAAAATGAATATCCTTAATTAGCCTTTACTGCAATGGATGTAGTAACTTGCATTTGGTCTCATTTGAACTGCATGCAAACGTTTAAGTGCTATGACAGATCTTAAGACAAAAAAGAAATAAAATAACCATTGAACCAGAGCTAAGAATTTGTTGTCTCTCAGGCCTTTAGAAATTATTAATTTCTAAATTATTTAAATTATCAAAAAAATTTTTATATAAATTATTTAATATATATATATATATATATATATATAGATATATATATCTATATATATATATATATATATATATATATATATATATATATATATGTATATATATAATATATATATATATATATTTATATATATATATATAATAATAATATGTTTATATATATAATAATATATATAATATATATATATATATATATATATAATATACTATATATGTATATATATATATATATATATATATATATATATATATATATATAATAATAATATATATGTAATAACAATATATGGATTTATATATAAATATATGTAATAAAATAATATTTGTTATGTTACATATATAGATGTATATAAAAATAATATATCATAAAAGAATATTCATATCGATATATATATGTATATGTATATATATATATATATATAATATATGTATATATGTAATATATATATATGTATATATATATATATATATATATATATGTATATGTATATATATATATATATATATATATATATATATATATATATATATATACAGAGGTGTATATTTTAATATTGCGAAAAAAATTAATATGATATTTCTTGAATAAATATAAGATAATAGTCAATAAACATTTCACCGAAAACGCCTCGTTTCCAAGATACAAGGTGATGAAACTTATGTGGGACATATCTGATATATTCCATTACCCGTCCCGTGCCACATCTCAACCTTTAATAATAAGCACAAATATACCGTAGGAAAGGTTACCTACCTGTTATTTACTAGTTCCGTATCTCACTTCATTTATACATATACTAGTCCGTGTCGCGTCAAGTTCTGTGTTCAAGTGTCGCTCATATTTTCAAAATGAATTACACAAATAGTGAAATGTGCGATATGCATTTTGTTTATGGTTGTACGAACAATAATACATTAGCAGCCATGCGTCTCTATGAAGATGCCCTAATCGTGTCATCCCGCATCATACTATGTTTACACGTCTCCATCAACGTCTTAAAGAGAGAGGAAGTTTAAAAAAACACTTACTTAGGCATAGGCGACCTCACAGTATCAACTCAGAGGAACAGGTTCTCCAAGAACTTGAGGACAGTCCTACAACAAGTACCAGAAAGATTGCTGCAACACTACATGTAAGTCATTCGATAGTTTTCAGGGTATTGAAAAGTCAACTTCTTCACCCTTATCACATTTAACGAGTGCAGGCACTTGTACCAACGGATTTTCCTGCAAAAGTAGCTTTGTGTCGATGGATGCAACAGAAAATTGCAGACAATTCTCACCATTTGGCAAATTTTCCAGAGAGACGTCTATCGAACTACAGCAATCATATGGGGTGAGAACCCACATGCAATAGTTGAAAGCCGCCATCAGCACCAGTTTTCATTGAATGTATGGGTTGGAATTGTTTGCGACTCGACTGATAGGTCACTGAGCTTACTGGAATTATCTTATATTTCTTGAACGCAGCTTACCTACACTACTGGAAGGCATCCCATTACCAATTAAGATCGAAAATGTATTTCATGCACGACGGCGCTATAGCTCATTTCGGTTATTATCGTAACTGTTCCCTGACCCTATCGCCGACCAGATGGTCGAGGAGTACAGAACCTTGGGCTCCGGGTCCTCTAGACCTAAATGCATTGGATTTCTTCTTGTGGGGTCACCAGAAACATTTATACTGCAACAGTTGAAAGTCCCGAATAATTAAGGGCTCGCATAATCGCATCTTTGACACAATTCAAGCACACACACAGTATATATTTGAACGTGTCCGCAAATCAATGCGTCGCAGAATAGAGGCCTGTGCCGCTGAGGGTGCTCATTTTCAACATTTATAACCTTAGTGCACCATTATTCGTACTATTTCTGTTGTACATTTTCTTCTGTGCAGTAATGTATGTATTCGTATAATTAAATAAAATTGAATGAATTTGCTAATTAACTTTGCAAATTTAGTTTAACCTCTGTTTACTGTAACTTAATGTTTAAATAGATTTCATCACCATCTTGGAAACGAGTGTTTTCAGTGAAATGTTTATTGACACATATATCTTATCTTTATGCAAGGAATATCATACTGATTTTTTCGCAATGTTGATGACACATATTATATATATATATATATATATATATATATATATATATATATATATATATATATATATATATATATATATATATATATAACTATATATATATATATATATATATATATATACCATATATATATATATACCATATATATATATATAATTGAGGATAGAGGTGCATGGAATATATTTTATTTTTGAAGGTGCCACTAAAAGATTGGGAACCACTGGTTCATCATGATATTCTCCTCTGTGCAGCAAACAACATTCCACTATTTCCATCATTTTCTGATCCAGTTACCATAAATATTCTTTCCATCCATTTTGATCTCTTCCAGCTGTGTCATTGACAGTTTTCAATGCATCAATTTCTTGGCAGTGCCAAATGTTGCTATTCTTGATGAAGGATGCCATGTAATCTTTACATTGCATCGCACGGCATCAGTGAGTCAGTCAAATCTACCATAAACTTCTAAATACTTACTGGAAGGCGGACTTGTTTTGTAGAGTCTCTATCCCTCAGAGAAACTGTGGAGGTGAGAAGATGTTGTGGATTCTTCTTAAAAGTGACACAGAAAGGCACAGAAAGTTCATCCATCTTTATGTATTGACGTCCAATTGACTTTTTAGATATGTGAATCCATACTGAAACAGAAGAATAATAATAATAATAATAATAATAATAATAATAATAATAATAATAATAATAATAATAATAATAATAATAATAATAATAATAATAATAATAAATAGCAAGTGATGTGCATAAGCTTTATTGAGCTTGTCAGAGAGGTTCACGGATTTAAGTCGACAGTGTGAACTTCATGAGGGTGACTCTCTCTACTTAAGTTTTTCACCATTCGATATTTTGATGGAATGTCCACATCATTATCAAACAATGATAAGATTGATATTTCCTCCGTTAAATACCATAAATGGTTACAGAATTTATTTATTGTAGACTGTGAGATGCTGACATCTATCGTTTCAAACTTTTTCAGGGACTTGAGGAAACAAAGGTCTTGATATGGGGCTTTGATTGCTGAATGACAGTTTATCCAAGCCTTCACATAAATTGCTACAATAAATATGCAAAAGTATTTTAAAGCTTCTTCATCTTTCCTGTTAAGGTTAAGCTCGGACCTTAGCAAGAATATCTTTAATGAATAGATTGCTTTCGCCATCCACCTGGCATGATTCATAGCCACCGGTGGTCGTAATTTCAGTTTATATTGTAAGCCCTTTCCTAAAAATATGATGCACAATTCTAGAAGTTCACAATAATCGCCTCTGAAACATCCTTCTGTTAGAGTTTTCTGAAACAATTCTGTCATTTCTTTAATTTCATTGAGGGTACAAACCTCATTTAAAAAGACTATTCCATCATTAATTTTATCTTTTTCAATAGAGCTCCATTTCTCCCTAAGTGGTGTAAAAAATGTAATGTTTGGGCAACTTGTCGTATATGACAATTTACATTCAAATGCAGCACGTAGCACTAACTCGTAAATATGGTGACAGCACAGAAAATATAAAAAATCTCTTTCAGCAAACTATTCAATAAGCACTGTAGCATAATTATACCTTCCTGTATTTGAAGGAGTCGAACCACAACAAACAAATTGAACTTTGGTATCTGTCCCCATTCCTTTAATGTATTCCAAACGGTCAATGGTTGTTCATTTTCCGATGAGTTTACTAACTTTGGTATTCCAATTAGTTGTTCCGTATCACCATGTGTCACAACAATCGGAAGCCTCTCTACTTTTGAATCTCTTACATTCAAGGCAGGTAATATATTCCCATCCCAGTGGACAGTAACAAAAGTTGGTGGGTTCTCTATAAAAATAGTTTTCACTTGAGCTGCACGTTCGTTCTGTAATTTCTCACAAGCTCTTTTAATGGACGAACGGTTAATTGGTAAAGTATGAACATCGTGTCTCAAAGCTTCTGCTGTTTTTTGAATAAAAATTGCATCTCTAACACTCAACTGACACCTGTCTAAAGCAGCTGTAAGCTTTTGCGTCATAAAGTTTTTTCTCCCTCGTTTGGGCATTTCTACCTGTTTTGAACGTTTAAAAGACGGCGTATAGGAAGGGTCACAATCATTGGTTTCATCGAAACATGAGAGCTCTTCTTCAGTTTCTCCGGGTAGTGAGACACTACACGGAATATCTATAACGGATGAGGTTCTTTGATGCTGATATTTTAGAAGCCTATTATGATCTTTACTGAGTCTTTCTTTTACCCTTTCCTCTTTCGCAGTAAGTACCTTATCAACACCTGCAAGAAAACCGATTCTACCTGGCTCTCTCTGGCATAATAAAAACTTCTTATCTTCTTCATTTTTCATTAAATCGAGAGCGTTTGCGTGGCGAATATCAAACAAATTATCCAAGTTTTCTGAAAATTTCTTTTCACGGTATTTAAATACATCCTAAGGTTTTTGTGCATTTTTCTGCAAGCTTCTCCATTGAGAGTGCAAGTCAATCAATTTCTTTATGCAGTGAGGTAATGCTCTTGTAGGGATTCTAGCTTTTTCCCAAAAAATTATGCATTCGCGGGACACTAAATTTGCACTTTCACTAATGGTGAGGTTAATTTTACGAAGGTTATAAGATAATGCTAATAATACTTGTCGACTGGAAGGCAGTTTTTTATCTGATATTTGGTGACTAATAAATGTTGATGTCATCACTGCCCATTCACGAGTCATTGCTAACGAGTGACACAAGTGAACTAAGTAACTCAACGTAAGGAAAAGGCCTCTAAGCCACAGAAAAGCGAATACATTATACAACACGTTCAGGCTTGTCGGCACAGGTTCTCGTGCACTAAAGGTTTAATAATTGGCCTTAACATGTTTGTCATAAACTTGGAAAAAATATGGTGGATGTCTATAGTATTTTCTGAAAGTTAAAAAATAAGGAACGTTCTAATATATATATATATATATATATATATGTAAATATATATATATATATATATATATATATACTATATATGTATATATATATAGAATATTAAAAGAAATATTATTGTCTTTGAGCAAGCACCCTATATAGGAGGATGGTAATTTAGAAATCTATATTTATAATGATGTTTTTGTTCAACAAAAGTAGAGATATTACTTAAAGTATAAAAGTAATAAAAAGTCCCTTCTGTTGAGATACTCTCTCTTCGTAGACGAATTGGTAGTCACAACCTTTTCCAGCGCGTTTTCCACCCTATTTTTGTGCGAGGATTTGTGTTTGTGATTGAAATTCGAGTCGCAGCCTTTTCCTTGAAATTTCCCTCTCGCCGGGAGGATTTTTGGAGAAAGTATCTTGAGTGAGATTTCTTCTGATGCTTAATAATTTGATCTGACTGACTGTATCTGACTGAAGAGCATCTCAAAAGCACGGATTTATATATATTTTCACTTTGACTTATGCTAAAATTTTGCTAGCGCAAATCTTAGCATAAGTACGAAACATAAATTAAAATTAGTTTACAAAAGTTATAATGGAGTACTACATATACGCTAAACACGGAGTGGTGAAAGTATGTTATAATAGTTATAATATAAAAATTAACCTTCATTCAAATGTATACACATATTTGTGGGCATTTAACAATGCACACAAACATATAAGACCATTTCAATGGGGCAAAAATAAGAACTAAAATACATAAGTTATACTTTAAAATGCAAACATATCTAATTATGTCCGAAGACATAAGTAGACATATAACATTTGAAGGCAAAAAATAGTATACATGAAATTTGAAGAATATTGAAATACGAGCATAACTGGATTACATCCGAAGATCTAAACATATACAAATATTTGAATACATAAAAATACAATATTATATATACAGGAAAAATAATAGTGCATTTAAACACAAGCATATTTAGTTTATATCCGTTAGATATAAACAAACATATTATATTTAAATGCATAAAAATGCAAAATGTTACAAATAATTATTGATATAAACAATTGAATTATTCACAAGTTAAATAGGCCACATTGATCAAACCGTTAAATCCAAGGAAAGGTCCAGTAGAAGACGTTTCTAACGTATCCATGATTTGACCAATGCGCACGTAGTTTTCAAAGTTGTAGTTACGAGAAACATTGCTTGACATGTAGAGACAAAGTTGCTTGAAATTTGGGTCCTTGTTGAAAAATTTCTTCATACACATAAAGGAGAGGCCACAGAGCAATTTGGAATTC
>JABUQX010113570.1:0-7500 GCA_015478945.1 Trachelipus rathkii
CAGAAGAGAGATGGAATGTAAGAAATTAGAGGGGGAATAGTTTTTGAGTGTTTGTATGGCGGGAAGGTATTATGCTGGTATTTTGGTTGAAAGAGTGCGTTGAGTGACTGAGGGACTGGTTTGGTGAAGAACAAGGTGGGCGTTTAGGAGTGGTAGCGGATGTGTGGATCAAATCTTTAACATTGAAACAAATGATTGAGAAAATGAGGGAGAAGAGAATAAATTGTATTTTAGGTTTTATGGATTTACAGCAGGCGTATGATAGAGTTAATAGGGAAGCTTTATGGCAGGTATTGTGATATATGGTGTTGGTGTAGGCTTCTGAATGGAATCAAAAAGTATGTATAACGATAGTGAAGCGTGTGTAAGAATACATGGAGTGCCAATGGTGATTGGTTTAGGATTAACAGCGCGAAGTGAGGCAGGGTTGTGTTTATGTCCTCCTTTGTTATTCAATGTGTATATGGATGGGGTTGTGAAAGAATTCGAGGTGGGGATGGCAGGAAATGGTGTTAGAATGATGGAGAATGGAGAGGAGTGGAGGGTGCCCTACCTATTATATACTGCGGATGATTTTGGTTCTGTGTGCGAATCTGAAAGAGAGTTTGAGAGGATTTGGTAGAGAGATTTGGCAGGGTATGTAAAAGGAGGGTTTGAAAGTAAACGTAGATTAAGAGTAAGGTTATGGTTGTGAAGTGAGGACAGTCCTCAGTGTGAGTTATTTAGATGATGAGCAGCTGGAGGCAAGTGTCTGAGTTTAAATATTTAGGGTATGTGTTGGATGCGAAGGGAACGGATGATGGCCGTTGGTAGTAGGTAAGTTGTGAATGGCAGGAAGGTTGCTGGTGCAATTAAATCGTTGGTGAATGCAAAGGGACTAAGTCTTGAGTGTGCTAGGGTCTTACATGAGGGTATGTTGTTACCTGTGTTATTGTATGGTAGTGAGACTATGGTCTGGAATAAGAAGTATAGATCTACAGTTCAATGTGTTCAGATGGACAATCTTAGGGGCATGCTAGGTGTGAAAAGAATTAATAAAGTGAGGAATGAACGTATTAGAGAGTGGTGTGGTGTGAAGAAAGGGGTAAATGAGAGAATAAATGAAATGTATGTTAGGATGGTTTGGTCATGTGGAATGGATGAATGATAGTCGGTTGGTTAAGCGGGTGTATAGTGGAGAGTGTGTTGGGAACCGACCGGCTGGGAGACCGAAGAGAAAGTGGATTGAGTCGGTGAACGAATGTCTGAAGGAGAGAAATGTGAGTTTGGCAGAGGCGAGAATAAAGGTGCATGATAGGAGAGAATGATAGGAGAGAATGGCGGGGTTTGTGGCCCACCTGGGCCAGGGGATGAACCCTTACATTGACGATTTACCATAGTGAGGGTCCGTCGCGGTCCTATGATGCTCTAGGGTGGATTTTCTGTCTGTGAGAGCTCTCACCTAATTATGGTACAGAGGGGCGTACGGCTGGGCTTTACTTTTCGAGTTTGTCATGTTCTCCTAGCTGCTTTTCCTTTCGATGCTTGTACGCACTTACCAATCTGGGGAAAGAGGAAGGTTGAGAAAGAAAGAAAGAATATATATATTATAATTATATATATATATAATATATATATATTATATATATATATATATATATATATATATATTTTATATATATATATATATATATACTACTATATTATGGGGAGGATCTATGTATGTTTTTATGTGTATCAAACATTTTTTCCCCTTTTTCAAACTCTCAAACTTATATATATTATATATATATAACATATTATATATATATATATATATATATATATATAATTTAATCTATATATATATATATATATATATATTATATATATATATATAGATATATATATATTAATATATATTATAATTTACATATTTATATTATATATATATATATATATATTATATATAATTTATATATATATATATTATATAATATATAATATATATATATATATATATATATATTTATATATATATATATATATACTATTAATTTTGTGTGTGTGTTATGTGTGTGTGTGTGTGTGTGTGTGTGTGTGTGTGTGTGTGTGTTGTGTGGTGGTGTGATTTAATGGTTTTCCTCGCTCTTAGGAACTACGGGGACACTTGCGTGGTGGCGCTTGACATATTCCCAAGCATTTGACAGGGTGGTGGACGCGTCACTCGCTCTCGCAAGGCTCCTCCTTTGGTTTATTCTTCTCTTTTGCTTACTTATGTCTAGCTTTCATTGCAAGTCACTTAATTATGGGCTATTGATGACTTTTCTTTTTCCCCTCTCAACAGTGGTGTTCTCAAGGGTTATGTCTTATCTACTTTATGGTAGTAGTTATAATGTGTGAAAATTTCAGATTTTTAGCACTTACCCCATCAGAGATATTAAGGTTCAAAGTTACCGATTTTTCGAAAAATTGATTTTTGGACACCCTGTAAATTTTTTCTAAAAATATTTACAAACTTCAAATAAGATTTAAGTTTAAACCCTACTTTAGTAATGTATCCACAACAAATTTTAATATCGTTAAATTATTTCCTTCTTTTAATAATACACCTACGAAAATGGAAATTTTAATTCGATCTTTTAACTAACAATTTTTTCGGATTCATTCAAATGGTGAACTATATTATTTTCCGCCACAAAAAAAACACAGGAAGGCCAAATGTACCGTTACAGTACTACAAATGACTCTCTATGAAATTTGGGTATAAGAATTACCAATATGGAGATATGACTTAAATGTTTACTCTTTTAAAGTGATAAATTTTGCTCCACTTGGTCAAACATTTTGGCTCACCCTGTTACAAAACCAGAAGTAATCTACAAAAAGCGAATGGTCGGTTTTGACTTTCCAGGGATTAAATTAACGCATGTCAAAATATAGAAAGTTTTCAAAAATTATCGAGCGGCCATCAGCGGTACGGAAAAAATGGATAGACGGCATATATATATATATATATATAGCTATATATATATATAATATATATATATATATATATATATTATATATAATATATATATATATATATATATAGTATATTATATAATATATATATATATATATTATTAATTAATATATATATATATATATAATATATATATTAATATATACTTATATATATATATATATATAATATATATTACTATATATATTAATATATATACTATATATTATATATATATATATATATATATATATAACGTACTACTATTATATATATTATATATATATATATATATAATATATATATAATATATATTATTATATATTATTTAATTCCCGTATATTTTTGCACAATACATTGAAGTTCATTAAAAGTTTTGCGGTATCCGTTACTACAATTTTTTCAACTAATAAATTCATTTTTATTCCAAATATAACTCAAATAAAAAAAAAACTATTTCAGAATGAAGGATTTGATATCAGTTTGTTTGAGGTCCTCTGTTGTCTATACTTATTTTTGCGAGAACCGTGCAGACTGCTGAGACAGTTATGTAGATATATATTTTGTACGCCAGACATATATTTTTGATTTTTTTTTAGATTTGCAACATAATATTTTCCTAATCAATTAATATGAAAGATTATTTATTAAAATTTTCCAAACATTGATTGCTTATCGAAAATTTAGTAATTTCATTGGAGTTTAGTGTCTCTACAAAATCGGTTTCGTACGCTTTAATTCCAATTTCTTGGGATTTTCTGAAATTTGACTTCGACTTTACAAGGAAAGTCCCAAATATTTTTGAGTATTTCTAGTTAGAATATAAACATAAAAAAGTTACTTTGAGCAGCAAGTGTTCTCTTCTTTATATGGTAATTATGTGAAACGTTTCAATAGGCTAGCTAAGTTTGATTTTTTGGAATAGGAAAAGACATTTTATTTATAATATATATATATATATTTTAATATATTATATATATATATATATATATATATATATATATATATATATATATATATATAATATATATTATATATATATATATATATATATATTAGTTGTCACCACGCACTTAGGGAGAGCACTTATTCAAGGAGGGTTTGTGGGGGTTTGTGGCACACTCAAAATTTCACCCTCTAGTGCAAATTACGGCAGAAGAGGCACAGACGCGGGCTTTAAGAGTGAGAGAGATTTAAATTTAAGTATGAAACACAGAGATGGAAGAGAGTTTCCGCAGAACAGAGGGTGGCAGAAAAGAAGGATAAGTCACGCAGTGAACTAGCCTGAGTTACCAAATCTACACAAATATGTGCGCAGACACAGATCCGCTTGACTACAAGGGCCTCGTAAAGGTGGTGGTTACGCGAAGTGACAAGTTCGCATCGAACACTTGCCGGCTGCGTACGTATAGAAAAAGAGATTACAGCACTCAACATCGGCCTCAAAGATCAGAGGGTCAAGTGACGCGGAAAGTAGCAGAACAGTTTTATAGGCCTTTTGGCTTTTACTCGATCCTGTTCCAAAGCCGGGTGGAAACCTAGAGCCCTCTTTATGAGAGCCAGTACTCCGTAAGGACGCGAATGAGACCCTCTTGTATACTGGAGTAGCTGTAAAGTGAAAAAAAAGTCTTGCAGTCTAAACAGAACTCCCAGCTTCTTTGAGGCCGCCCTAGCAACCATTGTGATGTAAGGTTTCCACAAAACATTTTTTTTGTTTATGTTAAGTCCAAGGATGTTTTATTGTCACAGGAGCAGACGAGAGAGCGTCGAAAGAGTATAGGAAGTTAGGCAGTGCTTAGTGAGGGAGATTTGTAGAAGTTTGGGATTTTAACAAAAGAAATTTGAATCTCAAAGTTTTGAGACGACGCCTACGGAAATTCTATGACAGACAGCGAGAATAGAATCGAAAGATTAAACGAGAGCAATTCTAGAAGTAAAAGAGGGAGCAGAATTGAAATGAGTTAAAGAATGAAGGGTCTGAGTCATCGCATATGAGTGGATAGAGTTAGATATGGGGAGGTAAAAAGATCATTGATGAAAAGTAGGAATAAAGTAGATAAGACATAACCTTGAGGAACACCACTGTTGAGAGAAAAAGAAAAAGCATCAATAGCCCATATTAAGTGACTTGCAAGAAAGCTAGACATAAGTAAGCAAGAGAAGGAATAAATCCAAAGGAGGGGAGCTTTGGAGAGCAGTGACGCGTGGCACAGCCATGTCAATGCTTTGAATATGTCAAGGCGCCACATGCAAGTCTCCCCGTTTTCCTAAGAGAGGAAAACCATAAAACGATTAGATAGGAAAGTATATCGCCAGTAGACTTTGAGCGCCGAAAGCCTTACTAACGATCGAAATGAAGGGAATGAGATTCCAGATGATCTAAGATGTGAGAGTTGAGAAGGGTTTCAGGGATCTTAGATAGAAAACAGGTGAGAGCTATTGGGCGATAAGTTAGAAGGATTAGAGCGGCTTTCTTTAATATATATATGTATATATATATATATATAATATATATATATATTATATATATATTATATATATATATATATCTAATATATTATATATATATAATTATATAGTATAAAATACTTTAATATTTATAGCAACGGCTCACGAACACACAGACCTATATATAATATATATATACTATATATTATATATATATATATATATATATATATTATATATATATATATATATATATATATATATATATATATATATATATATATATATTATATATATATATATATTTTATATATATATATATACTATATATAATATATATATATATATATATATATATCTATATAGTATAATATTATATATATATATATTATATATATATATATATATATATTATATATATATATTATATTTTAATGTTATATATATATATATTGTATAATGACAAAATAACTTTAATCATACAACAAAAGTTTAATTAAACAGTAATAGATGTTACGAAGATTAAAATACGTTATCCACCGGTTTTCGATGAGGATCCCATTTACTGTTAAACTTGGTCTTGTAGACATTTTGGTTGCGTGCTATTCCGTTTGTTTTAATCTTACTTTTTTATCTTCATGACTTTTTTGACTATTAATTATGTTGAGATTATTGTCCGAAATCCTTGTTTGATCAACCTCCATTTCCTTCTTTAATTTTTTTTTTTTTTTTTTTTTTTTTTTTTTTTTTTTTTTTTTTTTTTTTTTTTTTTTTTTTTTTTTTTTTTTTTTTTTTTTATTTTACTTTTGTCTTATTTTGATTTATATTTCGTAGGTCCTTATTTCTTTTTCACAGCAACATTGTATTGAGTAAAGCTTTATTCCAGAAAACTTCTTTACTTATGCTTGCTGTAGTTTTAGGGTAGTATACCTTTTGCCCACTTTTCAGTTTAAGCTTTGGAGTTCCCTTCACAGAAGGGACATGCTTAGAGTACCATTTTGATCAAGTTTAAACTTAAACTTAGTGTCAATGCTTTTCTAAAATATTTATTTATAATAATAATAAATAATATTTATTTGTAATAATTTTTATATAAAATATTAATTTATAATAGTTTATAACAATATTTATAATAATATTTATTTATAATAAATATAATAAAAATATTTATTTATAATATTTATAATAATAATTATTTATAATAATATTTATTTATAATATGGACAAACATTTATTTTGGGCTATATGTATATATATGGTCTAGTGTTGGAAGCTTGACTTCAGTTTGTCAATATGAAGATTTTCTTCGCATTTTTACGGGTGACAGGCTAGAACCCGGTCCTTTTCCTTTCTGCTTGTACTACTCTTGGACAGCGTTGAAATCTTATGAGCCTAGAAGCAGGATCCTCTGGAGAACTCTGGGAGAAAGAGTTTTGAGGCATAATGGAAGAAGATGGTAGTTCACCCGAAAGGGCCAAAACCCTACCTGAGAGTGTCTAACTCGAGGACTGGCGTCAGAACCAGGAAGCCGAGAAATGGTTTTCTAGAGTGTTTTAGGGTTGATAGTTTCGGGTCAGAATTCGAAGATGCTGGACCAACTGACAGGGCAAAAGCCTTCCTGAGAGTTATATATCTATATATATATTATATATATAATATATAATATATATATATATATATATATATATATATATATAATATGATATATATATAATATAGTTTATATATATAATATATATATATATCTTATATATATATATATATATATATAATATATATATATATATTAATGCTTAATCTCATAAACTCTCAGGAAGAGCTTTCGCCCTGTCAGTAGGTCCAGCGTGCTTCTCCTTCTGGCCCGAACTTTTAACCCAGAAACTCCAGAAAGGCCTTTCCTCGCGCAATGTTTTGGACGCCAGTCCTCAAGTTAAACACTTCAGCTAGGGTTTTCGCCCTTTCAGTAGAACTAGCATCTTCTTCATTAGGCTCAAAACTGGTTCTCCTAGAGCTCTCCAGAGTGTCTTGCTTCTAGGCGCATAAGATCCCAACGCTGGACCAAGAGTGATTCAAGCAAAAGGAAAGGACCG
>JABUQX010113570.1:17500-27479 GCA_015478945.1 Trachelipus rathkii
TTGTAATTGGGCAAGTTGAACATGCAGAAGGCTCTCTGTGGATTTTTCTTTGTTAGGTCAAGTATACTTAATGTGTGTGTCATGTTGTTAATGTGTATTTGATGATTTTGTGTTAATCTATGATGAGAGCTGAATTTTCTTGGTGTGTATCTAGGTCGTGTTTATGTTGATATTTTCTACGGTTAAAGTCTATTGTTTCTCCGTAATAATTATTGTTGCAGTTGTTGCAAGGTATTTTGCCCAGGCATAGGTTTTTTTTTTGCTGTAATTTGAGTGGTTTTAGTACTTTTTAATTAGAATATTGTTTGAAGGGATCAATTGTATATGCTGTGGTATGAACTTTTTTATGATGCTTGTGTTTATGTTAGGTATGGGTATATATGTTTTTGTGTTAGGTTGGATTGTATTTGTTGTGTAGTATTTTTTCTTTGCATTTTTATAGGCATTGTGTATTATATTGGGGGATATTTAAGTTTTTGGAAGGTGTTTTTGATCAGATCTGTTTCTTTTTTAAGTGGATGGGAGAGCAAATTTTGAAGGCACGTAAATATAAAGCGGAAAGTGTGGCTTGTTTTGTGTTTTTTGTATGTGCGGAGTACCAATGAATGTATGTGGGGTTGGAAGTGGGTTTTCTATATACGGTGAACGAGGGTTTGGTATTGTGGTCGGTTAGTATGAGTGTGTCTAAAAAAGGGATAGTGTTGTGGGAGGAGGTTTCCATTGTGAATTGTATATCTGTGTGTATGGTGTTTATAAAATTTAGAATGTTTGAGGGGTGGTTGTGTTTGGGAGCAGCGAATATAAGATGGTCATAGGACATATCTGGAGCAATACACAACCTGTGAGAAAGTCGTATGGGGTGGAGAATGTAGTAATGTTCGAGAAGTTCCATGTATATGTTACTGAGCATGGGTGACAGGGGGGAGCCCATGCTCAGTCCGTGTGTTTGTTTGTAAAAGTGTTGGTCAAATTGAAAATAGTTGTGTTGTAAAGTAAGTAAGATGAGTTGTTTTAAGATGGGAAACGGGTGTGAGAGAATGATGTTGTTGTCGGATATGTATTTAGTTAAGAGTTCAAGGAGATGTGGGACTGGGGCAGAAGTGAAAGGAGAGATAACGTCATAGCTGACAAAAGTGTGGGTTTTAGTGTTAAGGGAAGAGGTTTTGTTGATGAAATCTTCTGTATTTTTAAGATGGGAGTTAGAAATAGTGCCAAGTAAAGGTTTAAGTTGTGTAGATAGCCATTGTGAGAGTTTGTATGTATTGCTGTTTATATTGGAAATGATGGGGCGTAGAGGTATATTTTGTTTGTGTGTTTTTGGTACTCCGTAGAATTGTGATATGTTAGTCATGTAGGCTCTGATGTGTTTGTATAGGGATTGAGTTTTGAGTATAGTATTAAGTGTAGAGTTAAAGTTGTTTGAGAAGTGGTGTGAGGGTTTTTGTTAGTTTTCTCCTTTTCTAGATATAACCGGAAAAACGCCTCCATGTCTTTTAAAACTTTTTCAAGAACCTAAAAACAGATTCATACAACGACTTCATGAAAAAATTAATGGCGCACATGAAACAACTGGATTTTTTTACAGCTACCACCTCTTCATCCCTCCTGTGCTTCATCATACATTCCTGCCCCGAACTTCAAACTTGTTTCCATGTCTTTCTTCGAGTCGATCGAATTCGGAAGAGCAGGGAAAAACCTTATTCTGGCCCTTACAAGGTTTTTCAACGGATGGATCGATGCTACAAGATACAACTTCCTGATGTCTTTTAAAACTTCTTCAAGAACCTAAAAACAGAGATTCATACAACGATTTCATGAAAAAATTAATTACGCACATGAAACAACTGGATTTTCGACAGCTTCCACCTTTTCATCCCTCCTGTGCTTCATCGTACATTCCTGCCCCGAACTTCAAACCTTTTTCCATGTCTTTCTTCGAGTCGATCGAATTCGGAAGAGAATGGAAAATCTTATTCTGGCCCTTACAAGGTTTTTCAACGGATGGATCGATGCTACAAGATACAACTTCCTGATGGACGGACGGATGTCGTTTCGATTAGTTGTTTGAAGCCCGCCGTTCTCCCTTCGCCATCACAGTTGGTTCTTCAATCGGATGATGATTCGCCTTCACAGACGGTCACTTCACCTACTGAACAGCAGGAACAAGCTTTAGTGTCTAGACGTAACCCAGCTCGTAGAGTACGTTATCAGTGATTAATTAAGTAAATTTAGTTTTAAAGATTAAATTAGTGATTAATGCGACCCCCTTTTAGGGCGCGATGTATTATATAGTGTCCTTATTATATATTTAATTTAACCATAAAAGTGTCTTAATTAAATGTTGTTTATATCTTAAAGAAAATGAAACGCAATGTAAACCTATATTATCGAATAATAATATTTTTCATGTTTAGATTGTAATTTATATCTGTGGTTTTTCTTAAATACAACTTATATTGTGATATATGTTAACAGAATATTTGTTTATTAGAACAATGTTTTTTATAACATTTGGTGTATTATATTTTATCTTTTTGTCCATTTTTGTTACGCGAAATGAGTTCACGCGATTTTCTTTTCATTTCGTTGCTAAAAGTTAATTTCATTTAGAGCCTAGTGAGAAATAAAATTTTATTATAGTTTTTTTACTAAAATCGTAAGCATTGCAGCAAGGATGTTGAATATAATCCGAATGTTAATCTTAATACTTGACTAAAAAATATTAAATCGTTTTGCTCTCCCATTAAGGAGAAAACTATAAAAAGAGTTGCAACGATTTAGGTTTCTGGTTTACCTAGTTTTGACGTACCAAAGCGTAATACATTGGCTTCCTGGTGATGGAGAGGAGACTTCCAACAACAAATCAACATAGCCGGTATTGTTTATTTAGGTGTCACAGCGAAAAATGGAAGTCATTACGTGAGACTTCAAAAGAACTTCAACCGAAACCCGTGTAGTGGAGGAACAAGAAGAGATAACTCCCAACACTCCTGCCACTATATATATATATATATATATATATATATATATATATATATATATATATATATATATATATATATATATATATATATATATATATATATATATATATGAAGATAAACTACTTTAACGCAGTATTTATTTTATATAGAAAGGAAAGCCCTTGGATTAAAATTTTTCCATTTATTTAGTTACACAAAAACAAAAGACACATATTGATTTAAAAAACAGATTCTTCACAAAAATAATTAAAAAAAGTTACAATAATTGCGAGCTTTCGTCTCCATCAGGGAGACCTCTTCAGGCAAAGGAACAACGCATCTGAAGTCTGCCAACGTAGAAAGCACCTATTGTTAGTTGGTTATCTTCTTCAGAGAATTTTGGAAGTATCTTGAAGACTTCATATATTCGTTTTGTAAGTGGTCTAATTTTACCTCACCAGGTTGTTTATTAAAATTGTTCGAATTATAGATACAGAATGATTCAAGGATTCTTCTTGCCTTTGTATTAGTAACATTTCTAATGTTTTGCATATTGTCGGTGATAATAAGATGATTAAAGGATCTTCTATGAAATGTAAGAGATGAATTAATACTGTCTTTTTTTAAGTCTGCCAAGTGTTCTTTTTTTCTTCTTCAAAAATCTATAGTTTCACCTACATATATTTTTTCACAGGATGTACAGTTAACAGCAGAAGTTGTTGGACATATATATATACATACAGTTCAATGTAATCGCCATTTTTAATTTATACATTAGATTTTTACCCAATCACAGGATAGGAAAACCACGCCCCTTTCACACAGGTTCAATAACAGTATAGTGAAATGAGCTGTTACTGTATTTGAAAACGTAATATTTTTAGGTTTGACGTCGTATTGAAATATACGAACTGTAAGAACTTCTTGGACAATATGATTAATATAAGTATGTTTCAGGTAATTTAGGTTATAAATATGTTCTATAAGGAGTATGAAACAGTTTTAATATATTAAGTGCAACGTTTAATATATATATATATATATATATATATATATATATATATATATATATATATATATATAATATATATATATATATATATATATATATATATATATATATATATATAATATACTCAAGTTTTGATTGAAAAATTTTGACAATATTTACTACTCGAATAATAAAATTCAAATATTAGTGGTTGCCTCAAGTTTTTGTGTTATAACCAATTCTCTTTTGAGCAGCAGATCTCTCCCACTCAAGCTTTCCCCAGTTCGCTTGTTTGTTCGCTCTGTAATCTATACCAACAGTATATATATATATATATATATATATATATATATATATATATATATATATATATATATATATATATATATATATATTATATATATATATATATATATATATATATATATATTTATATATATATATATATATATATATATATATATATATATATATATATATATATATATATATATATATATATATATATATATATATATATATATATATATATATATATATATATAGGCACTAATCCTATAAAAGGAAGTTACATATCGTGGCGTGATATCGAAGATCACACAACTCTGCTCGTGCATCCCTGCAGTGTGACGTGTTAGCTAAAACTCCAATAGAAAGACCCCCAGATTTCACAAGTTGCTTTTTTTTAACATGTTAATTTTTATGTTAATTTTTTAAAATTTTCTTTATTCTTTATTAAGGGGCTCGAGAGCCGACGGAGGACAGAAGGGGGACGAAGTCCCCCTGTCGTCCCCCGCTGAGGCTGAGAGACCCTGACTCTTTTCATCTTTGCTATTTACCCTCGGGGCCTTTGCATTTAAAAAAAGAAAAGCTGTTATTGGCAACTTTCACCTATTAATGAAGAACGAAAAACGATTATAATGAACACCTGATAAATATCGTATTAGTCGCCCTTTAAAGGAGAAGTTCCATTTATATATATATATATATATATATATATATATATATATATATATATATATATATATATATATATATATATATATATATATATATATATATATATATATATATATATATATATATATATATTTATTTGTAGTTGGGTTGGCTTCATAGGAGGGACCTTGTCTTCTTTGACACGTGTTTACGTTATTTCAGTTCAAAGATCTGGTCAAACTTATTAGGGTAAGAAAGTTGCATCATTCATCGTTTAGGTATCCATACAATTTAACACGTGACAACTTTAATTTACATCTTGACATTTTAACATTACCATGTATGATACTGATGCGGTATTTTGTTATTTTATTAACATCGTTGAAAAGTAAATACTTTACACCAAAGCCAAACTCTTTACGAATATTAGTCTTAGCGGCAAATATTAAGATTGTGGTCAATAAAATTTTTTTGCATTAGAGTCGCTTGGATCAAATCATGGAATCAGTAACTTAACTTAACTTTTAACTTAACTTAACTTTTAACTTTATATATATATATATATATATATATATATATATATATATATATATATATATATATATATATATATATATATATATATATATATATATATATATATATATATATATATATATATATATATATATATATATATTTATATATATATATATATAATTATATAAAATTATATATTATATAAGTGAGATATATATATATATATATATATATATATATATATATATATATATATATATATATATATATATATATATATATATATATATATAACTTTTAACTTAACTTTTAACTCCTAACTATAACTTTTAACTTTATATATATATATATATATAACTTTTAACTTTTAACTTTTAACTTTTAACTTAACTTAACATTTTAACTTGATATATATATATCTATATATAACTTTTTAACTTTTAACTTTTAACTTTTTAACTTAACTTAACTTTTTAACTTTATATATATATATAACTTTTAACTTTTTTAACTTTTAACTTTTAACTTTTAACTTTTAACTTTTAACTTTTAATTTTAACTTTTAACTTTTAACTTAACTTTTAACTTCTTTTAACTTAACTTTTAACTTAACTTTTAACTTAACTTTTAACTTAACTTAACTAAGTGAGTGATTATATATATATATATATATATATATATATATATATATATATATATATATATATATATATATATATATATATATATATATATATATATATATATATATATATATATATATATATATATATATTTATATATAAATATATATATATATATATATATATATATATATATATATATATATATATATATATATATATAAGATAGTATTTATATTTATATATATATATATATATATATATGCAGTATATAATATTATTAATTCATATTTATATTACATAGATATTATTATTATTATTATAATTATTATCATTTAAAGTTAAAGAAAAATTAGTTATATATTATTATATTATTATTATTATTATTATTATTACATATTATTATTATTGATATATAAATTATTATTATTATTATATTATTATTATATATATATATTACATATATTATTATATATTATTATTATATATATTATATATATTATTACATACATATATTATTATTATTATATATATTGTATATATATATATATATATTATTATTATTATATATATATATATATATTATTATTATTATATTTATATGGGAATATGATCATTCCAGATATCCATACAAAAAAATATATTTACTCTCTTTCATAGATTATTATTATTTTTATATATCTTTTAGCTATATCATATTATAACTATATATATATATATATATATATATATATATATATATATATATATAAATAGAGAGAGAGAGTACCGACCCAAGCGACTTTAACGCAAAAAATTTCAACGCATAAAATTTGTACTGATCACAAACTTAATATTTGTCGTCTTAGCTATGGTTCTATGTTTTCACTACATACGCTAAACATTACCTGGTATTTAGCGATATGGAGTATGAAGAGAAAACATGTATATAATGATTATCTAGTAAACCCAAATGGGAAATGAATTTATTCATCATTTCTATTAATTAATATGTAACTTTTGATTTGGCTGATAACGAAAAATTATATTTATTTCATGACGATGGACAGGAGGAGTGAAAATTTAGCATTGAAGGGTAAAATTGTAGGGCTTCACGAAAGCGGCATGAACAAAAGCCAGATCGCCAGGCACCTTGGTCTTAACATCAAGAATGCTATGAAGTGGATCCAAAGATATGAAGATGAAGGAGATCTAAGAGATCGTCCTCGTAGCGGTGCCCCTCAATGCACTACTAGAGCTGAAGACCATGAAATTGTCCATTACGTAACTCAAAATCCCTTCACGAATGCCAAAGACATCCAGAGGCAACTACATATTGACTGTTCTTCAGATATAGTTCGTAGGCGTCTCAAAGATGTGGGTATTTATCACAGAGTACCAGCTATAAAACAAAAATTGACAGAACAACATAAAAGAGCGAGACTAGCCTTTGCTACAGAACATGCGCAGAAAGACATGGAGTTTTGTTCTCGGCTGGTTTTTAGCGATGAGAAAACCTTTTCATCTACAGATCACGGTCCACTGCATTGTTGGCGACTGAATAACACGCGCTATCAACCGTGCAACATATATGAAGAAGCCAGAAGTGGGCACGTGACATGCAACGTTTGGGGGTGGATGAGTTATTTTTCTCTTGGAGAACTCACGACTATAAATGGACGGCTCACATCCGATCAATATCTACAAATATTAGAAGAGGTTTTCTTACCACTGTTCGAGCATTTTTATTTCCAGACCCTGAGAGATTTTTATATGTGCATGACAATAGCCCTATGCATACAGCTCGAAGAGTTACCCAATGGTTTGAAGAGCACGACAGAACAATTCAACTTCTACCTTGCCCAAGTCGTGTATGTGACCTAAATGCCATTGAGAACCTTTGGGGGTGTATCGTTCGAGACTGGATTCCCCTGGAAGAAAGGACAAGATTAGTCCTTGATGAACATGCCAAAACATCGTGGGAGAATATCAAGCGACGTCCCACCCTTCGGAAAAACTGTATTACCAATATGCCGTCTCGCTTACAATCGGTGATCGATCATCAGGGAGGATGGACACGATATATATATATAGCGATATATATATATATATATATATATATATATATATATATATATATATATATATAAAGAAAAGATATATATATATATATATATATATATATAAATATATATATATATATATATATATATATATATATATATATATATATATATATATATATATATATATATATATATATATATATATATATATATATATATATATATATATATATTTTTTTTTTTTATTTTTTTGTTTTTTAATATATGTGGTATTTGTAAGTCGTTTCCTGAGATACGTTATCTATTTATAATTTATTATTGTTTATGTAAATAAAATTTGTTGAATGTTTTTCATCTTGTGTTTAACATCTTTATCCTTTCCATGAAATGGAATTAACAATACTCGCACATTATTAGTGCTGAAAAAAATATCACATCTTTTGGATTATATAGCAACAAATACATCTGTCAATGATGCTCTTGTTAAGGAATAAACATCAACTTCAATCTCATTGTATAGTGGAGCGTAGTTTACATTCTGTCCAGCAAAATCTATGCTCGTTGTTAAAGTCTGTTAGGTTATATATATATATATATATATATATATATATATATATATATATTATTATATATATATATATATATATATATATATATATATATATTTATATATATGTTATTTTTATTATATATATATATATATATATATATATATATATATATATATATATATATATATATATATATTTATATATATATATATATATATATATATATATATATATATATATATATATATATATATATATATATATTATATATATATATATATATATATATATATATATATAACAGCAGTATATATATATATATATATATATATACGGTATATATATATATAGTTATCTATATATATATATATATATATATATATATATATATATATATATATATATATATATATATATATATATATATATATATTTATCTATATATATAAATATCTAATTCATATTTGGAAGGGAATTCTCTTTTTGAATCCAGTTTCACACCCCTTGGCAGTTGTTGAAATATCCCGTCTTCCGTGGGCGTATACAGGGGGAGGGCAGAGGAACCGACCAAATTCTGGCCCGGCCCTGGCTCCCGGCCCTGGCCAACCCTGGCCATTTTTAGCGACCCTGGCTCCTGGCCCCGGCCCGGCCAAAAATCAGGAAAACCGGGGTTTTCTACCGAGGTTAACTGTAAATTTACACTAAATAATAGAGGGTTAAATCAAACAAAATAAAAAAATATTTTAATTCCATTACTCCTTTGTTATAAATTGATGCAAAATATATAAACATACCTAAATATAATCAATTTTTTTTTTATCTTACTATGATTTCAAATTAAAATTGAGGCCAAATTATACTTTTTCCGAGTTTTTAACATAAAAATATTCGAAATTTGATATATCAAACGAATTCGGAAAAGGAAATAAATATAATTGTTAAAATATTAATGTATTTATTTATTTAAAGAAAATATCTTCAAGAAAATCAAATTTTCCGAAATCTCTTTCAAAATTATTTATTTAATTGAATTAATATATATATATATATATATATATATATATATATATATATATATATATTATATATATATATATATATATATATATATATATATATTATATTTATATAGTTATATATATATATGATATATATAATATATATATATATAGATGAAAGAAAGAAAGATATATATATATAAAAATATTATATATTATTATATTATATGTTATATATATATATATAAGTTATATGTTATATTGAAAGGTACCAAAACTATAGAGGATGTTTGACGACAATGCGAAAACGGTTAAAACACCAAAACGTTGATAACTGAACGAAGCATTTA
>JABUQX010113571.1:0-21064 GCA_015478945.1 Trachelipus rathkii
GAGAGAGATAAATGTGACAATGACACCGATGATTCTTTATTAGAGTTTTTCTCAGTTGATAAGTATCTAAAATATGTCCCAAAAGAATCGCGACGTACCTAAGGGAACGAAGAAGAAATAGGAAGAGATACATAACCTTGTTCAGAAAGGTTATATGGAATGCGCATCGTAATAAAGTTCGTATGAAATAGTCACACGCGAAGTCACAATCCCGTTGCAGACAAAGGTCATAATAACAATAATAATTTTGAGATCGAGAGGCGGTGGTTACTCGACGAATAGTAACCATAAAAATAGCAACCAACATACATCTAGAGCAACCAACAATGAAAGCAGGATCGGAAGTGGGAGTGGCGACAGACAGGGTCATCGTCGCAGTAGCAGTGAGCCTAGGGAGGTGATCACGTGCTTTAAGTGTCAAAGGAGAGGGCATCTCGCAAGAGACTGTAGAGTCCCTCCTTATTTCAACACCAGTGGTAGAGGACAAAGTAATTCAGGAAAACAGAAGGAAGAAACAAAGGGCACGGGAGCATCCGGAGTCTTTGATAGCGGCGGCAATAAAGTCCTGAGTGGGTCAGGTGAAGAGCCGAGTCTCCTGAATGACATAGGGAAGGTGGAATATGACGAAGTGTCACACCTACCTGTAACGTATGGAACGGTGAATGGCTATCAAGTTCAAAGCCCTCCGAGATACCGGTTGTAACGTAGTAGTGGTGCGAGAAAAATTCGTACCGAAGAGGTGTTATGTCGGAGATAACATGAAAATAAGGTTGTTGGACGGTACGGTGATTGAAGCTCCTCTCGCAAGTATTGATGTGGATACCCCTTATTACGTGGGTAAGACAACCGCAGCAGTGCTGCCGGAAGTCGTATATGATTTGGTCATTGGAATGTTTAAAGGAGCATTGGCCCTTAGTCAGCCCTGACCTCGCATGGGAGTGCGAACCGCGTGTGAGGGCTGCGTAAAGTAGAGGTCGAGGGCATAACCGTAGAGTATGCTGGTCCCATCGCTGAGAACGCTCGAGGCAAGATTCACAAGAGAATCTGATCAAATACAATATAATTTTGGAAATGGCGAGTTTTGGAGGTGGAAGTATTGTACAGAGGGAAACCGTCAGTGCCACAATCCTTGGACGTCAATAATAAAGATGTCGAGCTAACCGCGGAGCCATCACTGAATATGATGATAGGGTCCCAGCGTTCACTTAAAGATGAAAAAGTTACAGGAGAAGATGATGATGTCCCTACAGAACCACTAAGAGATGTTGAAGAAGACACAGGTATAACAGATGTCCAGGAGACATCAGTTGAAGAAAGTACACTGTGGTCTGATGAAACAGACCGTACTTACGAAGAGGGTGAGATATTGAGAGGTGATGCAGTCGTTCACATCCAAAGTTCTGAAGAGAAGAATGTTGTAGCTGTGGGTGAAGGGGAAATAACCCATGGTGATGAAGTACAAGAACTTATAAACGATCGGGAGACTTTTAAAAGTAAGCAGAAAGACGATGTCACTCTACAGAGGATATGGAGGTCAGTGGAAAAAGGTGAAAACAAGTATATAGTAAAGAATGGTGTACTATTCAAAAGAGTCATGGAAAACCAACAGGAGAGGTTTACTTTGGTGGTACCGAAAGAGTACAGAAGTAGAGTTATGAAGGTGGCACATGATGAAGTCTTCGGTGGTCATCAGGGGGTAAAGAAGACAATGGGTAAAATTACCCAACAGTTCTTCTGGCCAAACATATATTTGGACGTAACTAAGCATTGTTACTCGTGTGATATATGCCAGAGAACGTGCCCGAAAGGATCAGTGAAGAAGATACCTCTGTGCCCAATGCCTATCATTGAAGAGCCGTTTCAAAGAGTGATAATCGACCTGATTGGACCAATCTCACCACCATCTTCAGAAGGGCACCAGTATGTCCTAACACTTGTGGATGCCGCTACGCGCTATCCTGAAGCTGTACCTCTGAAGAGCATAACTGCCCAGAAGGTAACAGAAAGTTTGGTATCGATTTTCATGAGGCTGGGAGTGCCTAAGGAAATACTTAGTGACAATGGTAGACAGTTTACATCTGATCTAATGAGGGATGTAACAAAGATGCTGAATATTAAACAGAAGTTTTCCAGCATCTACCATCCAATGAGTCAAGGCCTCACAGAAAAGTTTAACGGTACCCTGAAAAGAATGCTCAGAAGGATGTGTAGTGAGCAAGTGAGGAAGTGGCATAAATTTATAGAACCACTTATTGTTTGCATATAGGGAGGCTCCACAGGATTCCACAGGATTCTCCCCATTCGAGCTCCTGTACGGAAGAACTGTGCGAGGTCCGATGCAAATTTTGCATGAAATTTGGGCAGGAGATATCAATCCTGAAGAGGCAAGGTCAACGTACAGATACGTGTTTGACTTGCAAGAAAGGCTAAACGAAACTCTAAAGTTGGCTAGAGAAAACTTAGCTAAGGCCCAAATTTCGCAGAAAAGATACTATGACAAAGGCGCAAAGAACAGAAAACTGAAAGTAGGTAGCATTAGTCCTCTCGTTTCTACAGCCGACTTCGAAGGCTAACAAGAATCTAATGGGATGGGAAGCGGGCGCATAACACAGTGGTGGAGTTTGTATGGTAAGACAATTACAAAGAGTCAAGTTGGCGATGTGATTGAGACTTATCACATCAATTCTGTTAAAGAAAGTATATTGTGAAGAGAGGAGGATGAAAGAAGAAGAAGAAGAGAAAGAATTGGGTCAAACATCAGGTAAATATAGTCGCTTCGGCAGTGATCTTGATACTGAGCCTGAAAGAGAATATCACGTTTAGTGAAATGGATGCCCACGCATGGTACGTAAAGGAAGAGGCGTTCCGATACTAAGATTAGTGAGGACATAACAGATGATATGAGGAGAGAACTAATGGAGATTCTAGAAAAGCATGAAGAAATTTTTACAGATTTTTACAGAACCGTGCTCTGGCAGCCGAAGGTGGCTGGCAAAGAATTACTATCATGCAATAGACCTTATTGATGATACCCCCCCATCAGGCTGAAGCCGTACAAGTTACCATTTACGACAAGGACGGAATTGAAGAAGGAAACGGATAAGATGATAAGAATGGGCATCATTGTTCCCTCTAACGTCGCCCTTTTCAGCGCCAGTTTGTCGTTGTCGCAGAAACAAGCGACGGAAGTACAAGCAGTACTTTCAGATTACGCAGGGCCTTAAACAGGGTTAGCGGTCCTTCGATCCTGGCCCATGACTATGACTCCAGACTTTGTTCATCCAATTCGCAAGGACAAGTTTTTTCTACAAATTGACTTCAGCCAAAGGCTACTGGGCAGATAAAATACAAGCCTCGGAGGATTGCTCAAAACCGGTTTTTCAAGCGCGAAGAGCGACATTTCGCATTACTCAAGCTGCCCTTTCGGTATGGTGAAATGCGCGGAGCAACGGCTTGTAAGGTCTATGCGCGGATTCTGGATGGAATCATGAATTCGACTTTTATCATTGACGTATCATCGTCCACTCTCAGACTGGCGCGAGCATCGACACGATTGAGACTGTAATCTTCAGACTTCTCAAGAGGAGGGATTCACCACTCGGCGACGAAAGTGCGAGTTTCGCCTCGTCGAGCGTTGATTTTTAGGTCATTTATGGCCAATGGCACTCAAAGGATTACATGAGGACAATGTAATTAAAATTAAGAAGACAGAAGCCACCTAAGAATAAGAAGCAAGTAGGTCTTTCTTAGGGCTCACTGGTTACTATCAGGATTTTGTAAAGAATTATGCACAGATTGCAGCGCCATTGACCGACTTAACAATGAAGGGTGAGCCAACGAAGATCAGGTGGGAATCCAAACATCAGAAGGCGTTTGAGAAGTTAAAAGAAGCTTTGAGCTCGAAGCCCATCCTGAAGATGCCAGAATTGGAGAAAACATTCACGCTGCAAGTGGATGCGTCCGGCACTTCATTAGGATACGTCCTCTTACAAGAAGACGGAGGAATTCTCCATCCGATCGCATATGGGAGTAAAAAGTTGTCTGTAACACAGCAGAGATATTCAACTTTAGAGAAGGAGGCATTAGCGATCGTAATGGGCATTAGAAAATTCGAGCCATACCTCTACGGGAAGGAATTTATCCTACAGTCCGACCATAGACCGCTGACGGCTATGAACAAGAAGAGGTATGAAAATAATAGGATAATGAGATGGTCCTTATACTTGCAAAGGTTCAGATTTATCCTAAATCATATAAGTGGGAGAGATAATGTCATAGCCGACTATCTCAGTAGGTCGTATGCCGAAGATACTTTGGTTTCATCATCAGAAGTCGCTACTGAAGAAGGAGCACCATGTAAATGAAACCAATGTTTTAAACATCATGTACATAAAAGCAAAATGTACCAATTTGCTTCATAATGGGGGGCCAAAGATGTAATGCAGTGGTACATGAAATATATAACATTACTTTCATTTATGTATTTTAATGTAAAGGCCAAGTATTGCCATTGCAATATCATTTTCTGTTATATATATATTTGATGTATGCTGCAAAAGCCCCAGTTGAAAATATTGTAAATATGTTTGTATTTCATGAGTAAACGACAGCCAATGAAAACTTATTTTTGAAGGCTTAATTTTGAACAGCTGGATTTATCATTGGTCGTTATCTACAAAGCTTTATTAATATTGATTTTATTATTATTAATTATTATTTATTATTAATTATTATTAATCATTTTTAAATGCATTTTGAAAGGGATACTACGTCTTATTTATATATATATATTTATATATATATATATATATATATATATATATATATATATATATTATATATATATATATATATATATTATATATATATATATATATATAATATAATATATATATATATATATCGTATATATATCTAATATATATATATATATTATTAAGAATTCTATTGAATAATATATTGTAAATTGTGGCAGCGCAATATCTTCAATTTTTGTTAATTTTTTATTTTCGCTTTCAAAACGAAAGATTGTTTAATTCTTGAAGAAGTAGTACGATTTTACAAGAAATACCAATCTTGCATTCTTTCTAAATGTCTGGTATATATTTATCTTGATAAATTCTGTTAAATATTCATCATTTTCTAAATTCTCAACTTTAAAGGACTATTGAATTGGTTAAAAGGGCGTAATCTAAATTACTGGAAGCCATATAAATAGTAAATTGTGGCATATTTTTGGTAAATCTTTTTCGCTTTTGTTGTTGCTATCCAGATAGTTATCATAGTTTGGTAGTCTTGTGCCACGCCTTATTATCCGCGATCAATTTATTATTTTGTTAGTGTATGTAATTTTTTTTGTATCAAGAAGTGTTTTGTTTTATTTTTATTACAAAGTAAATATAATATGTGTTTAAATGTAATATTGATGTAATTTCAATGTGGAAAATTGTATTTATTTTGTAGTAAAGGTAAAGGTATTTAAAGGAGTGTTTTAAAGTAATTTGTGTTTATATTGTGAATATTTTATGCATTGTTATTTCAAAGCATCGTCTGCATATACGGTTTTTGCAAAGTGCATTGTGTCCAAATCGTTGCTAGATATCACTGGCAGGTAAGCTTTTGTATCATTGAAATTTATTTTTTGAAGTGTTGCAAATATTATTTTGTGTCAATAAATATAAAACGTTTATCAGTTTGATATTTATTTTTTAATATATGGTTAATTGTCAATGTCACAGTTTATTTGTTTATTTAAAAGATTTGTTTAAATCACTAATAGGCAACTCATTGCATTGTAGTAACAGCTGTTTTCATATGTCAGCTGATCTTGCAGTATTTTGTGCACACTTAAAAATCGACATATTTTGTAAATTTCAAATTCATTTAATTTTCAAGTAAAGATTTTATAACTCTTATCAAATCGATCAGTCCGTATATTTTTGTTAATATAATTTACGTATTTATATCCATTCTTGAACATAAATGTTTATGTATATGATATAGATACATATTTATGGTCGAGGATCTATATAAATTTTAAAGATAAAGCATTTTGTATTTTGTATTGATTGACAGCATAAAATATATCATTGGTATTTAGTACTGTGGTTCTATATTTTCTATGCGCATGTATGTGGATATCCAAGGACATCTAACTATATGTTCATGAACTTATAAAACCTAGTTTTGTAAGTACAGTACGTTTTTATTTTATTTTTTTTATTAAAATATTTTCTAAATTTACTTCATTAGTTTCCTGACTGCTTCGAAAAACCAATGGTGACCTCGTAGATTTTTGAATTTTCAAGTAGTAATTGTTTTAGGTCTTAAAGACATTGTTTTCATGGTCAAAAACATTGATCATAAAACAGGTGAGTTCATTGATAAGGAATAATACTGATTGAACGGTTTTCACATAAGGCAAAAGAACTCGGTCAAACCGTTGTTTCACTTGAAGGGTCTTCAGAGAGATAAGTTTTGGTGAGTTCTAAAGTATAGATTTGTTCTGCAGTATTGCACAGGCCGATAGCTCACTTAACAGAGAGGCCTGGATACTGTTACAATACAGGTTTGAGAATCTAAAAAAGGTTGTTAGTTGATTGATTGTCAGGGATGGCCAATGGATTTGGTTGAGTCAATTCAGAGAGGAGTTTTGACATAGAATTTATATCTTTTGCTTCCAATCGCATTACAGCGTATATAGTATATATATATATATATATATATATATATATTATATATATATATATATATATATATAATATATATATATATATATAATATATATATATATATATATATATATAATATATATATATATATATATATTATATATATATATATATATATATGTAATCAATCGCACCTCTTATGAAACTGTGAATCTACAGCGGTCATATGTTGTAGAAAGATGATTTAAGTGTCATTCCGGAGGTAATTGATCACATAAATCGAATGAAACTATCAGAAATGGTTCCACGACCATTTGAAACTCTAAAGAGGCCTTCAGGGAAACGAGCCACTTTAGGTGTTTAAACGGAGGCTCGAACCTTCGAAAAAAAATTTATAGACGTTGAAAAAGTTTCTTGTTGTAATCAAAATCCCTATTTGCTCACAAAGCGTGAAAACATCCTGCATTCAGCTGGATTGAGGGGAAATAACCAAGTCAGATACCGACATGACGAGGTCTCAAAATGCTACGAAGTAGCCCTGTTATCTACTTATATATATATATATATATATATATATATATATATAATATATATGATATATTATATTATATATCATATATATATATATATATATATATATATATATATATATATACTATATATATATTTATGTTTGTAAAGACAACTGCTAACAAGTTCAACGCAGTGTGATAGTGTAGCTATTGATATATATATATATATATATATATTATATATATATATATATATATATATATATATATATATATATATATATATATATATATACTATATATATATATATATATATATATATATATATATTATTCGATGTAGATCTTTTATATTAATGGCCCTATTAAATTAGTTGATATGTAATAGATTAATAATACAGTTTTGGGAGACAAAGGATTTTTTTTTTCACGTCTATTTCACAAATTCGAAAAATATTGATTTGCAATGATATCAAAGAAATATGTTAAAAAATTAAAAATCAATTTACGATTTTAAATCTGAATTCATATCTAATATACTTTTTCGTCATAACAGAGCAACATGCACTCGCTCACAGGCTCCTGAAGATCAACTGCCACCTCTGTCTCTGTCTCTGTCTCTGTCTCTGTCTCTGTCTCTTGTCTCTGTCTCCTTGTCTCTGTCTCTGTCTCTTCTCTAGAAACGATGTACTTTGTTGTGAAAGCAATTAACATGACTAATGGGAGTTAATGAAACAGGAATTTGCAGTCATTCCTCATTACCTTCAAAAAATGAATTCAAGAAGAAAAAATGAAGCAAAAATTGTGAGCCGAGAAAGAGACGATAATGAAGAACCAAAGAAACCTTTCCAATCTTCAGAATTGGAATAAGATGAGAAAAAGTCTATATTACAGGTAAAACTTATAATTTCTGCTTTATATAATTATATATATATATATATATATTATTAGTAGTAATATATATATAAATATATATTATCTATATATATATTATTATATATATATATATATATAATTTTATTTATATATATATATATATGATATACTATATATATATATATATATATATATGCCCAACATTTAGCTCTTTTTGGCTCTTTTCAGACCAATGCCGTAACTAGAAAATTACCACATTTCTGGGAACTATTATAAGGTCATTTTATGAATTTTTTTTTTAACTATTTGAGAACAACAAATAAAAAAAATATATGAATTTTTTTTTTAACTATTTGAGAACAACAAATAAAAAAAATATATAAAAAAATACAAATTTTAAGAATCGTCGAGCATATAGCTAAAAAGGAGAAAGAAATATAGATTAAACAACGATTTTAAATTAACCTATGTAATAGATAATTGTTACAACGAACAAATATAATAATTGAAAATATACCTTGATGTAATAAGCAAATAAATTTTGGCCTTACTTATTTTTACTTATAAAACTAACCTACGTAATTATTAAATCTAAATTCACACCAGGTATAGCAGACATATATGTCAAAGGAAAGTTGTCAAATATCGAAGATCTCCTTGAGTTTTCATTGAGAAATCTTAAGGAATAATAGGTTCGAGAAGATTTTAAGCAACTAGTTGAACTTACAGCAATTATTACTTGGAGAATGTTCTCCTCGAGGCATATCATTCAGGATCCCAGGAGTATTTCATCGTACCAGATGGATGGCTAAAGCCATATATTGTCTCAAAATTTTCCTTTTCCGAAATCAATTTAAAATCTTTCGAAGTGAAATAAAAATATGAGAGATGAATGTCGGCACATGTCTTTACGTCTGTACGTCAAGACCTGGATTCGTTAGACTATTGTGACAGAAGATCCACTTCAAAATCCGATTTTCATATTTAACCTCTATTTGTATAAGGATATAAATAAGGAAATTAATAAATTAGCCTTGCAAAAATTTTACAACAATTTGCGGTACCTATCACCTGAATTAGCAGCCTTATCCTTGTTTGACATAAATGTTTCAGTTGAAATAAAACTACTGATGGTAGAACACATGAAAAATCCCGATGTTTCTGATGAAAGCGCTAAAAATTTAACTTCAAACCAAGGAGTTAGATAAATATCTCGATAAGGGAATGGATCACTTCATTAATGAGAAATCCATAGGATTCTTTGAGCGATTTTTTATAGCACCAATTTCTTGAATATACACCATCGGAAGGGAATAGCAATGATAACTTCTTAAAAAGGATTGCAAATTGTAAACATACGTAAAACTGTAAACAATGCAGCGGAACGAGGAGTAAAATTATTCTAAGATTTTGACAAATTGTTTACCAAAAATGAGGAGGAAAAACTGTTTATTTTGCAATTATTATTTGGAAACAGCCGCCAATATTCTGACACTAAGAAATCGACAGTATCTGAGAAATTTTATAGTACGAAATAACATATTATTATAATATTTGCCAATTGAAATAGCTTTTTTCAAATATTGTTAAAATTTTACTTCGAATGAGCTACATGTTTTTCTTCTTATCTAATCTCGCTAAAATTATAGAAAACAAAAATATGTAACATGTCTAGGGTGAATCTAGAAATTTTTTGGGTAATTTACTTTTCACTTCTTTAGCTAAGGGCCACCCTAATATATATATATATATATATATATATATATATATATATTATATATATTTATATTAATAATATATATAATTTAAATATATATTATATATATATATATAGCTGGGAGACTTTAGGTACCTTGCACTTAGCCTAAGAAAACCCTAAGCGCAAAGAAGTTAAAAAGAGTAGAAAGAAGAACGACTAGACATACAAGAGAGAGCGCCAGCTGAACCGGACCTACAACTCATTAGAAAGAAGGTGAGATCGCTGGATACTCTTCTATGCAACTAAAGGAGATTACCTACGAATTGAAACGCAGCCACACAATTTCATGGAAAATTATAATTGGTAGGAAAGCAGTTACATATCTACAGGTTTAACTTTAGACCATAGGAAAATGGATCACTATTAGTAATTGAATTTTATATAGAAATACATATATAAATATATGTGCATATCCTTTGTAAAGTAAATTATTGTAAATTCAATTAAATATTAAATAATCTCAGTGAAACGAATTCTATGTATGAGTATTCGCCAACACTGGTTTTCTTCAATAAATTATACAAAGTTACAAATACATTTCAGAATTGATAAATTTATACTTTAGCACTACGAATGCTAAGGATAAGCATTCGACAATATTGATATATGCAAATATATGGAACGATAAAATAAGGTTTCATTAATTTGGTTATTACTCAATACGATTGAGACTCATTACTTAATTATATGCCAAATGGTCGACATTTGTAAAAAAAAAAAAAAAATCTGGTTATTTAGAGTTTTTCTAACGAATCTAAAAAAAGTTAACTTAACCTAACCTTACTTAACCTAACCTAACCTAACCTAACCTAACGCCTGCGGCGGGCTGTACAGGAAATTTTTTGGATGTTGTGTTAACCCTTTTTCGTGTCGAGCATTTTGGCTAGTCCCATTAATTATAACAGTTGATTTTCTGAATGAACTAAAGTTAAAATTTAAAATTTCTATGAAATAGTATTTCACCTAATCTTTTAAAAGATTCACTACACGTGATTTTCAAATGAAAAAAAGTAACGTAAGTAAGGAACAACCCTTGATCCTCCACTCTCGCATACATACCTTATTTGATTGGGTTGTTAAGCTTGGCTTCTTAATTATGAGGATGTATTAAATTACTACAATTGTGTAGATGAATACTACTACAATAATTATGATTTTTAAAAATCAAAATAATCAGCTACTTTGTCAAACCTGTTCTGAAATAGGAACAATAATTTATAAATATGTATGAAATAAAATGTCATGTATATTCTAGTTTATAGAATATACATAGACATGCACTTAGCTTGATTTACTTATCAGTTGGAAGTATAGCATAGATTCCAAGATAGACTCCCAATACATTTCATTGATATCAACTACCAATGCGATCGTATGCGAATAAAAGGAGCACACAATCTGGAAAGGATGAATAATAATGGTAACACCCGTAGAAAGCGTATCCATTATAATATATATTATTATATTATATATATATGATATATATAATAATAATATAATTATATATTGTTAAATATAATATATATATAATATAGTTATATATATATATATATATATTATTATGGATAAACTAGGATTTTTTCGTCTGACCTTTGATATTCCATATATCGATATTATGATATATCGAGTCATGGATATATCGATATAATAATAAACAACATAAAACAATATAAAAATAACAGTTGTTGTTTAGAAGCCTTCGAGTGACGTCGCGTTATTCTGTGGAAAGTTAATTTAAAGATTTATTTACCGAATTTTAAATATGAATTTACCTGATTATTTGATATTTGTAATGGTGATTCGACTTTACTCTTTACGTATTTTAATTTTATTTTACAAGTAAAAGTGCGAAAAATCTCATTCCCACTGTTGCATAACGAAAAGTCTAGTACAGATTTATAATTTTGTTGTATTCTAAAAAAATGTGGTTTTGTGTGTTGAGTAATCCCTGAGTAATATGCTTTATATATATATTATATATATATATATCATATATATAGTATCTATATATTATATATATATATATTATATAATATATATAATATATATATATATATAATATAATATATATATATATATATATATATATATATATACTGCCTAGCGCCTACCTAAGGGGGAACAGATAATTCCATTAAGCTAGGGCCTACGTTGTGGGCTTTCATATATCCCATTAGGTTAGGTCCTAGTTGGGGCTTTTCCTATCATCTAGGTTGGGCCTAGTTGAGGGGGCATCAAGGTTAATTCTCATTTCAGGCCCTTTTAGTCAGGTTATGATAAAGTTGTTTTTAGGTAGATACAGATTTCTATATATATATATTAATATATATATATATATATATATATATATATATATATAAATAAATATATATATATATTATATAATATATATATATATATATATATATACTATATATATATAATATTAATATGGTAAAATTGCGATCTATTCGTCTGAGCTCGATATTCGGATATATCGAACTTTATTGATATATTCGCGTATTGGGATATAATGATATAATTCGATATATAATATATATAATATATATATATATATTAATAAATATATATATATAATATATGCTATATATATATATATATTATATATTATATTATATATATAGGGAAAGAGTGTTAGGGTGTTTAAAACTAACGAATACCCACGGTTAGACCGAGATGGTCGGAGTCGGGGTCTCTCGGCCTCTAAGGTGGACTACGGGGGGGCTTAATCCCCCCGGGGATGGTCTTCCGGCTCTTGGTCTTGGTAGTCGCTGGGATTCCTCCGACCATCCCCTCCGGGTCAATGAAACGTCCCCCCTCCGTCCCCCATTCGGCTAGCCCCCTATAAGGTAAACTCCTTGTTAGGGGGCCTCGAGCCAAGCCCCCTACTACATGGTCGTGATATATATAATATATATTATAATATATAATATATATAAGATATATATATATATATATATTATATATATATATATATATATATAATATATAGTATAATATAATATACAATTACAACAATTTAATGGTAATTCCTTGCAATAGCTTCCTAAATAAAGCTAAAAACCTTTTCTTTTGCTTCAAAACTTTCTTACCACCATAAAAAGTGGCTAGATAGCCTATAACGGTTGTTTCCTTCCTTCGGCCACGTTTTGGTATTATCTTCTTAACCTAAAAATAAATAATGTAAAATATACACAAAATTATAGATATTTTGCTTACGATTTTTTAAATATTATGTACCTGACACCATGTGCTTTCAATCGTGTTAGTATGCGCACCAGTTTCTTTATCAACAAAGTTTAAGCTATGGTTCACAATGAGGTATTGATAATCCAGTTCACTTAAATCTTTGTACCCTTTCCATGCATCAGAAATGATGGTTGTTCCAACTTCTATATGCTCCTTAATTAGGTCACGCAATGTTTGGCTATCGCGCTTTTGGACAGCGACCAAAAAACACTTGCGTGAGCCTCGCTCTACTCCACCAAAGACCCACTGACCAGTGACATACCTTCCTCTATTAAATTTCCTTTTTCCAAACATAGATTCATCTACCTCTACGATCTTACCGCTGCCTCCAAGTTTCTCTGAATTAATCAAACATTCGTCTATACACACTTCTCGACAGAAATTAAACCAGTCGACTAAAGTTTGCTTACTTCCATTTATGTAGCTATTTACACGTGTGATACTTTCTTGATGAACAAAGAAATACATAATAAACAGTGCATCTTTATAAGTTATTCTTATATTTGCAAACCAATAGTTTTTAGGCGAAACGGTATATCGTGTCCCACATTTGTCACTATTAGAGTAAAATTTATATTTGTCTCCAATTTTGCTTATGCAACATGCCCTATTCATTTTCGCAACTTTTCACTTGTAGAATGAGTTTATTAAACTGTAAGAATGCGAGTAACTGCATTTCCATCATTCAAATCTCGAAACAAACAATCATTAACAAATTCATTTTAAAAGTTACTCAATTTAAGAACTAGCAAACAGTCTTATCACAACTAGCGTAAATCTAAATAATGCACGTCTCTGCTTTAAATCTAATTCCATGCCTCTCTTAATAATTATCGATTAATCGATGATTTAAATTATCGAATAAATCGATGATTTCAAAAATATCGATATCGAATGCTCAGACGAAAGATGAAATAACCTATATTATATACTATATATATTTATATATAATATATATATATATATATATATATATTTATATATATGATATTATATATATATATATATATATTATATACTAATATATATATATATATTATATATAATTATATCGATATATCAAGCTCGTATAGTCGATATTATCGAATTCAAAGGTCAGAGGAAAGGTTCAGTTTTCCATATTATATAATATATATAATATATATAATATATATATATATATATATATATATATATATATATATATATATATATATATATATATATACATTAATAATTAATATATAATAATATATCATTCATATATGCGTGGAGTGACTTTTTATCCATATCGATTGCTTGGATCCGAACCCATATTTATTTGGTAAAAGTCCAAAATAAAAACTTATTGTGAGAAAAGTCAAAATAAACTGTATTGTAATAAAAGAGCTTCACACCTTCAAAAATTTAAAAAAAAAAAAACAAGTTTAAATCTATATAACCAAACGTAGCTTAATTTAATCTTACTTAACGTAACCAAACTTATATTAAGTGTATAATTTATTCCACTTCCATTGCTTTCACATAAACAAATTCACAACTAAACGTGGTCTACTAAAGCTATATAAATTTTAGAGAAAAAAGTTCAAACTTTTTTTGCTACCAGCGCTGCTGTACATTTTCTTCGATAACGTAAACTATGAAAAAAAAATTGATTTCGGAACACTAACAGTTAGTCACAGATAATAGACGTGAAGCCATATATAATATTATTAATACGTATATATATCTATAATATTATATTCTATATAAGTATATATTATATATATATAATATATTATATATAATATAGATATACTATATATACTATATATATATATATAATATATATATATAATATATATAGTATCAGAGGCGCACTCCTGCACTCGTGCTACTCGTGCTCAGCACGAGTTAACATTATAGAAACGATCTAATTTTGCAAGTTTTATAATGTTACGATAAAATTTTCTTATTATTTTTAAATTATTACATAATAAATATAAAAGATTATGCAAAATTAAAAAGAAAAATATAAGAACAACTACTATTAAATAACGCTTTTAACACATTAAAAATGACGGCTTTCTCTGCCCAAATGGGAAAGCGGAGTTCAGAAGGTGTCTGACTTTAAATTACAAAGACACTAACTTTTCAAGCGATTTTCATCCTTATGTACGTGACTATAAGGATGTTTTTTAAAATGAATTAGTTCCCCATACGCCGTTCTCTCTTAAGCTTCCTCACGAAAAAAATATTAATAATTTAAATTTTAAATCAGTTTGTCATTGACCAAAGAAGAGGTAAGATGCGCTTGAAATTTGGGCTTTTTTTTATGATGGTATTACAAATTAGATATATAACATTACAAGACATTTACACTTGTTTTATATATAGATGAGATAATATCATGCTTATTAATTATCTCTTATGTCGGTTGTATCCATGCGAAGGGAATTTGCAATTTAGATTTTTTTACTTATTTTCCATTTATTACTATATAGATAATATATATATTATAATATATAGTATATATATATATATATATATATATATATATATATATATTATATAGTATATATATAATAAGTATATATATTATATTATATATACGTATATAGTTATATATAAATATATATATATACATATAGTACTATAACTATATATATATATATTATTAATATATATATACTATACTATATATATATATATAGTATATTATATAATATATATATATATATATTGTAAGTATAATATATATATACATATATTATATATATAAGAGGAGAGGGCGAGAGAGAGAGAGAGAGAAGAGAGAGGAGAAGAGAGGAGAGAGAGAGAGATGCACGAGTAGTAAAAAGTTACCTGGAGTCGCCACTGATATATATATATGATAAGTTATATATATATATAGTATACTATATATATATATATATATACTAGATATATATATTATATATATATATATGATATATATATATTCTAATATATATATATATAATTAATTATATATATAATTTAATGCTTGTGATTATGTCTTCATACTTAATATTAGAAATAAATAGAACTATATTTTGAAAAGGTGCTTTCAAAAGCATTTTAAGCCTTCCCAAATGATTGCAAAGAAAAACATTTATGAATAGAGAATAATAATGTTAATTAATTGGGCAATTACAAAATTTCCATTTTATATTTTACTTACTTTTCTCTTTTATTAAAGCTAAAGTGAACTATGCGAGTACGTATATATATACTATATAATATAGTATATATTATATATATATATATATATATTATAATATATATATATCTATATATAATATATTAATATATATATATATACTATCTATATATATAATATATATATATATATATACTATATATTATAGTATACTATATATATATATAATATAAGTTATAATATAGATACAAGATCTATATATCCATTTAAGTATATCGAGAGATAATTAAACATTTTTATAATGATACATAATATCTTTATAGTATATAAGTATAATATATATATATATATATATATATATTACAAGTAGCCACCAGTCACGAGCAGAACCCTTTTCAAGGAGGGGACAGTAAACAAAATCAAAGAAAATCTATTCCCTCAGGTGGACACAGACGTGTGCTTTAAAGAGAGTAAAATTGAATACAACAGTAAAAACAGATGATGACAAGGAGTTCCACAGAACAGTTGTAGATGGGAAAAAGGACTTACCACAAAGACCGAACCTTGAGTTTCCAATACTCACACAAAATTCATTTGAAAACAAGGCATAACTTGTGCTACGAGGACCATGTAATGGTGGAGGAACGCAAGAGGCCAACTCTCCCGAGAACCCGCCGTTGCAATACCTATAGAAAAGAGATAGTGCGATAATGTCACATCACAGAAAAAGAGGGTCAAGGGATTTTGAATGAAGGGGACAGTTTATTAGTCTCTTAGCTTTAAACTCAACCCTTTCAAAAAAGGGAATGGAACCGGACCCCCCTTAGATGTTAGAACAGTATTCAATACAGGGGCGGATAAGACCCTTATATAGCTGGAATAACTGAGTAGAAGGAAAAAATTCAACTAATCTGAACAGAACACCCAGAGCTTCATTGAGGAAACCTTATCAAACGCTTTGATATGAGATTTTCAAGATAATTTGAAGTTTATGTTCAGTCCAAGAATGTTAATGTTGTTAACTGGTGATATATTAGAGCCGTCAAAGGAGATAAAAAAGTTAGGAAGTGTTTTTGAGTTGGAGATATGAAGATGTTGAGTTTTTAAAAAGAGTTGAATTTCACAAGATTTTGGTGACCTCACCGGAAAATCCAATCCAAATCGGCAAGAGTTGAATCAGAAAGCTGAAGACGCGAAAAAAAGAAGCAACTTTAAAACTAGTGCCATAATGAAAAGTTGAATCATCGGCATATGATTGCTGTTAACAGGTGAAACGTTATTACCGTCTAAGGAGATAGGAAAGTTAAAAGGTTTTTTTTTGAGAGGGACTTGTGAAGATGTTGAATTTTTAAAGAGTTGAATTTCACATGATTGCGGTTACCCTGTAATACGTATGGGGATAACGTGCTAAGAAGATCGCTAATGAAAAGCAAGAATAAAGTTGAGGAATACAACAATGAACAGGAAAGGAGGAACAGGTGGCTCCATCAACAAGAGTCGTATCGAAACGATCTGAGAGAAAACTAGTCATGATTAAGCAAAGAGAAAAAAGAAACCAAAAAGAATGGAGTTTTGAGAGCAGTGGCGCTTGCCATACCCGGTTAAAAGCCTTCGGTAGGTCAATCGTCACCACACAATACTCCCAATAGTCCTTAAGGGCAGAGACCATAGATCAATGAGTTAGGAAAGTATGTTACAAGTTGACCTCGAGAGGCAAAATTCATACTGAGGATTTAAAAGAATGAATTGAGATTCCAGGTGATTCAGGAAATGTAAGTCGAATATAGTTTCAAATATTTTAGACAGAATACAGGATAGTACTATAGGACAGTAGTTAGAAGTATCAGAAAGGCTATTTGTTTTCGGGTAGACTACTCACTAACCATACTATAATATATATATATATATTATATATATACATATTTATATATATAATATATTATATATATATATATATATATATATATATCTTATAATATATAAATATATGATATATATATATATTAATACATATTTATCATATATATATATATATATATATATTATAGATTATATATATATAATATATATATTATTTACTATATACTATATATATATATTCAGTAAAGATAAATAGAAAAATTAAAAGAATGTATATTTTATTTTGTGTATATATATTATATATATATATATATATATATATAATATAAATATATATATATCATATATATAAGTATATATAATATATTTATATATATATATATATAAATATTATATATATATATATATATAATAATATATATATTTATCATATATAATAATATATATATATATATATTCTCTTATGCACGATAAAGATAAATATGAATTAAACCTGGAAATTAACTATGAAACATTATTTTATAGACAACTAAGCACATCGGAGCAATTATTATCTTCCCGTCCTTTACTTATATTTTCTTTACTTTGACATACAAAATATAGGCAACATATTAATTTCCTTTTATTTAAAAACAAAATTAAGGAAATATTTATTTTTTACGGAAAAATATATTAACCATTTTTTAGCGTCTTCTCTTTTTCATCCCCTTCGCGATATTGTTTACTTTTCTACTTCAAAATTGCTCCAAATTTAAACTTCTACGATCCATATCCGAATCAATATCAAGACATTGTTGCTTTTACTTTTTTTTTTTCTTTTTTTTTCAAAAAAATTTTCTGAATTTCTTCTGAGTGATTTTCTTTAGAGAAATGCAAGTCTCTTCGTCATCTTCAGCTCGGTAAACTTTTTGACTTTCTAAATTGAAATATTTATCACCAAGCTTCATCATGTGTGATTCAGAGTTCATTTGCAATTTCTTAATCTAATTCTTCCAACAAAGATTTTTTCAGACGTTTTGCGGATGATAGAAAATTTCTTTACCGTGAACATGGGAGGAATATTCAGTTATATATTTAATTACCGCGTTAATTGAATTTAGTGAGCCCAAGTTGAATTGTTATTAAAAAATTATATCGCGTTAATTGAGAATCCGTTAATCGGGGACTTTATATATATATATATATATATATATATATATATTATATTATTATATATATATATATATATAATATATATATATATATATATTCTATAATATATGGAGAAATATGCTAGTTGTCCTGCAGACTTATGGGTCTAATTCTAAGTGCTAAGTAAGAAGCAAATATATATATATATATATATATATATATATATATATATATATATATATATTATATATATATATATATATATATATATATATATATATATATATATATATATATATATATTACAAGTAACCATCACCCACGGACAGGACCTTTTTCAAGGAGGGGGTTAAAATTTTTATCATCAAAATAAAAAAATTTCAGTTAAATCTTTGAGAACTAAAATTGTTTATATGCTTTGTAGCTTTCCGCATATTGGTTATAAAGGAAATTAACTGTGCCTGAGAGTATGTAGAAGTGAATGAAAGAATTCTTCAACGAGAGGAATGTTGATGTATTAAAGTAATAATAGAGCATATACAATGCTTCCTCTCTCTTCCAAAAATGTTAACTATGTAATCTAATTTCCATTTCAAGTCGATAGATACATGCATATTTTGAATCTTTTATCATCAAATAATTCAAACAATGACGAAAGTTTGTTAGTTCTTTCTGAAATCCAACCAAATTCATTACACAGGGAACAAAATTATGTATATTCAATATACTCCTTCGCTGATAAAATTACAACCATACAAAGGACCATCCCAAGCATATGTTTTTTTTTTTTTTTTTTTTTTTACGTTGACCTGATTCTTTGTCTGCATTTGTCAAAGCCCAATTTTAATTTGGATTTATATTACATGTCTGAGTTTAGGTACTACTACTACTACCTAATTATACACCAGAAATATTCATGCAGGCCTCGGATTCCCGCTGTATGTTTGAGCACCCTACCCTCAGTTATGGGGAATCAAGGGACATATGATGATAAGTAACATCAAAAAATTCTTCCGATACATTTCCTCCTTACTGCAATAAATCAAAAACTTTTTTCTTTTGAAAGACGCATGATGAAACAAACTTTATCTTAATCCTCAGTATGGTTTTAGGCAAATAAATACTAAAATTGTTTCATCTCTTATCGCATTAATTTATGTTTAAATTTTTGGTAACAAAGAAAATACTCAATCCCGTTGAACATTTCTTGGACATGATGAAATAAAGTGTTATGGAAGAGCATCAAGAAAACATTATTATTATTATTATTATTATCATTATTATTATTATTATTATTATTATTATTATTATTATTATTATTATTATTATTATTATTATTATTATTATTATTATTATTATTATTATTATTATTATTATTATTATTATTATTATTATTATTATTATTATCATTATCATTATTTTTATTATATAAAAATAATAATTATTTTCGTATAATATTATTATTATTATGTAATAATATATTATTATTATTATTATTATTATTATGATATTAGTTATTATTATTATTATTATTATTATTATTATTATTATTATTATAATGGACTCAATGGACGAAAACGTCCGATTAGTAGCCCTTTTCTCATCTATATATTCCTTTGTTAATTAATATTTAATTAATGTAAAGCATACTATTTTTAATCATGTAGAGATAGATAAACTATTTTGATTTTGATATGATTATTTTAGAGTATTACTTATCGGTATTATTATTATGTATTAATTATTATTAATTATATTAATTATTATTATTATTCATTATTATTATTATAGTAAGTAGCCGGAGGTCCGGAACCCGTGACCGGGCGCGACTAAGTAGACAAAGGACGATTTACACCCGCGCCACACT
>JABUQX010113572.1:0-5000 GCA_015478945.1 Trachelipus rathkii
CATTAATTAGATTTTTGACAATGAAAACGCTGCTATCTTAAGCTAAGGCAACGAGATTTACGGTAGTCTGACTGGGTTTGGGAGGCAATTGTCATCGAGTGATCAAGTATCGTACACAGTAGATATTACGGGCACGCAGGGGTGGGGTTCTTTCATCTTTGTGTATTTTTAAAGGGTAGTCGTATATATATCCTTCATTTGTAATGACCAGTACTCTAGTTTAATTTGGGGTTAGAGATATTTTTGGTTCTAATTTCCATGTTCCATTTGTTTATTTATTTTATTTTTAGTGATATTATTCAATTGTTCGGTGGAGCTATGGTAATGTTGTTTACGTCATTGCAAGAGTGTTTCTAGTTTTTAGAGGTTCTATGAACTGGGTTTTATTCAAGGTAATCACCAGCGTCCATCACTACCTTAGGTGTCTGGTCTTTTGATTACTGTCTTGGATTTCCCCTGTTATGCAGGTTGAATAGATACGCCTCATGGTGCTTCATTAGATAAATGATTTTATAAGTAGATTGTTGTATCCTTTAAAGACACTGAAAGAAAAAGTTTTCTCAGTTTAGTTTTATAGACACGTCGATGGTCTCTCAATTTATCCACAGGAGATACGTTTTAGTTCCTGGGTTTTTTGTGTAAAATATGATCATTCGTGTAAAAGGTTTCTCCACAAGTCATGATAATTTGTCAAGTATTACTACATTTAGTTTTACGCAAAGTGGTTCAGGCTTTGTTTGAGGCATTAGCTTCTTTTCATTATGATTGAGTTCGTAAGGCGGTACTAGATCGGGTGTAAGTGCTGTGAGATCGAATCTGGATATACAAAGATGAGACAGAGTACGTTATTTATCTTCTCTTAAGTATTCGAAGTTTCGCTCTATTGTATAGGGCGCTGTAAAATTTGAGGGATGGTGTCATGTAACATATATTGAATATCATTATATTAACTTCGGGCGGAAGAGTTGCCACGGCAAGAAACGATGATTGAAAGATAAAATAAAAATTTTCAATGATCTCCGCTAAAAAACTTACTAGAGTGGTTGCGCTTTCTTTTTTCTTGGAAGCTTACTACTTTTTTAACTTTTGCTGGAGTATTTCATTATCAAGCAGTTTTTAGTTGAAAGTTTTTTGTAATTTCATTATCTTGTAATATTTCTCATTATACAATCTTTCTTTAGAAACGCTTGCTTCTCTGGATGTTGAATCATTATTTACGAATGTCCCCGTTGTAGAAACCATAGATATTATAATTAAACATGTTTATCATTCAAATAATCTACCTCCTCATGACATTTCCGAAAACACCATATGAGGAACCTACTATTAATATGTTGTACTGAAACCCCTTTCAAATTTCAAGATAGTTTCTACCTGCAAAAAGATGGTGTTGCCATGGGTTCACCTCTGGGGCCTAATATTCGCTGACTTTTACATGGCGGAGCTAGAAAATGGAATTTTGAGGGAAAACAATACATTCCAATCCAGTCTTTTATGTAAGATATGTTGACGACACCCTCCTTTACTATATTTAGGAACCATACGGACAATTCATCAGTTTATCATTATTGCAAAGCATTCTTGCTCAAATTCACATCTGAAACATCTCTAAATAATATTGTTAACTTTTTGGATATTAAAAAATCAAATTAAATCGATGATTGGAACTTTTCTACAGCAAGTACATGTCAAGCCAACTGAAGATGTCCTTTAACTTAATTACAGCTCCTACTGCGCCCGAAGTATTAAGAATTTCAATTGTAAGAAACACTAATATATAGGGCTTATAAATTTTGCTCGGATGGGAATCATTTGATGTTGAAGTTCAAAGAATTAAACAGAACCTGATCAATGGTCAACTGTAACCACCCTTTAAATTTAACGGAAAAAATAATAAAACAAAACCATCAGCAAACTCTATAAAAAACAGGAAAAGAATAATAACTCTGAAAGCATTAAATTTTATCTTTTAAAACTTCAATGCAAAAGATTTTGATAAAGAGGAAAAATGTCTACGTGGCATTATTAACACCCACATTAAATCTACAAGTAACAAAAATCACAGTTAAACTATACCAAAAAAACAAGAAAACTTTCTCCCTGCTTCTCTAACTAAGGATACGCTTTCAGTTAATCACCATGTCGTGTACCCATTCAATGTTCCCGGAGTCTGACTGTACGTCGACGTATATTGGTTACCCGACTTAATAAATTAACAGATAGGGCATACCAACACCGCTTTAAACCTAGTAAAAATATACGAACATTTATTCACTGAACATAACAAAACAACTATACCGTGATATGCTCAGCAGTCATTCAAAATTTTAGCACTAACTGCATGCGAAGCTCAAAAAACTGAAAATAGCTGAGGCATATTACATAAAACATCTAAAACCAGACATAAACATAAAGTTCAACGTATTGTCACTTAAATAAATATAATATGAATACTAAAATCTAAATTAATTTTTAATTTAATTTTTAAAATCTTTTATTATATAATATTCCATTCAATGTTAAGAAATCGTAAACTCTGAGATGTCAGACGTTACGGACGAAACCAGTCAGATAACTAATAATTTTAAAATCCGCCTCTTACTTTCTTTGCAACTAATTTTCTAGAGGCTAGTATGTAAGAAAATTAAATGACAATCAGAAGAAATTATTCAGAGAATTGAAGTTAAAAGTAAAACTTATAATAATAATAATAAGCAATGAATAATATAATAATAATAGATAATAATAATAATAATAATAATAATAATAATAAAATAATAATAATAATAAATAATAATAATAAAATGAATATTTAATAATAATAATAGCATAATACATAATAATAAATAAAAATAAGTAATATGAGCTTTGTAACAGTCTTTTCCAGTTTCCTAAATGTATCAACCGCTTCATGATGATTTTTTAAAGGACTATTCTAGAATAGAATAGAACAACAAGCTTTCTGACTCATTTAATCTCTAAATTCTGCCTGGCCACTTCAGGGCATCCATCAGAGACGACTTATAGACTGAATTTAACAACGATAAAACAAAATAAATGTTTTTCATATAATGTGAAGTGAAATTAAAATAATTATAACTAGCGTAATTTACAAAATTCTGAAAAATAGTAATTATACTCAATAGGGGAGATTCTATGCTAGTCAACCTTAAAAAATGTTACTTCACTTAATATGCAATAACATTTTGATTTATAAAAATTGTTAAATTAGCTCTAGAACATCGTCTTTGATATATTATATATATATATATATATATATATAATATATATATATATATATATATATATATATATATATATATATAGTATATATATATATATTAGTATTAATATATATATATATATATAGTATATATATCCCATATAGGCTCTTGTTGATTATCCAGCATCCAGTTAAGCTTAAGCCCCATTTTTATTTAAAACCTACTAAGTCGAACACAATGAACCAGGCAGCGCTCATTGTTTAAAGATTGAAGTGTTTTTTTCTAATTAGTTTACGTTAGTTATTTAGTGGATAAATTACTAAACATAAAGTTTAGAGTTAAAATGGAAAGTAAAATAATTAATAACAAGTTTAGTGAGGTTAAATTACTAATTATAAGTTTGGTTAAGTGAGATTTAAAAATAATATTTAAAAAATAATTACAATTTGTTTTTTAATATTTTTAGAGATGTGAAGCTCAAATTATTACAATAGTTTTATTAGCGACAAAGTGTTGAAATTTTTGTTTATATATATATATTATATATTATATTATACTATTATATATATATAATATATATATATATATATATATAGTATATATCTATATATATATATATATATATATATTTATTATATATATACTTATATATATATATATCTATATATATATATATATTATATATTATATGGCATAATTACTGAACGTGATCAGTAGAACTATCTCGAAAAGTATGACCTTAACAGAAAACTCGCAATTACATATTTGGGATTCAGCGTATAAAGCTTATTACCAAGAATGTGAAAAAAAATCATCGGAATAAGTACGCACTTACAGGAAAAAACAATTACATATTTGGATTCAGCGCATAAAGCTTATTATATGTAAAGTCATTTTATGACTTAAAACTAACGAACGGCTCGAGCGCCCTAAAAATTGAAGTTCAAGAAACATATATTTCCATTAGGTAGGGGGCCCGAGCCGATGGGGGACAGAGGGGGGGACGAAGTCCTCCCCGTCGTCCACCTACGAAGCCGAGAGACCCCGGCCGATCCTGAATCTATGCGGTCTACCTAGGTGTTCGTGTAGTTTTACAATATAAAACGACTTTACATATAATAAGGTTTATACGCTGATTCCAATATGTAATTTGTTTTGCTGGTAAGTGTTGTACTTTTCGATTTTTTTACAATATGGTAATAAAGCTTTATAAGCCCTATTCCAAATATGTATTGGGTTTTTTCTGCAACGGGTCATACTTTTCGAAGCTAATTCTACTGATACCGCCCTGTAATTATGCGCTTATATATATATATATATATATATATATATATATAGTATAACGATATAGGTATATATATATATATATTATATAGTGTTATACTATATATAGTATATATATTATATATATTATACTATATATTATCAGTAACTTGGCTTCTAATACCTGTTATTTATTTTGCTTGTGACTGTGGGAAGCCTCTACTTTGTAAACAAAGTGTTTCTTGATCCATTTTTTATACTTTTATTCATACGAGAATTTGTTAATATTATTTAAATAGTAAATACGCGTTATTTTAAGGAAATAAAAATAAGGCAAAATTCTTATAAAAAACAAAAATGTTCGGATCCATGCAACGGTATGTATATGGGAAGTGGATGCGGATAACGGACATGATCAAAATATAATATACTATATAATATATATATATATATATATATATATATATATAATATTATATATATATATATATAGTATATATATATAATATATAT
>JABUQX010113572.1:10000-17500 GCA_015478945.1 Trachelipus rathkii
TTTATCGCTGAACATGCCTGCAAAACCAAGACGCGTTTGATTCAAAAACAACTATTAGCCGAATGACCTCACCGCCAAGGCGATATGAGACACGTTTTGCACCCTGTCCTGCACTCAGTTCCTGAAGATTTTTAAATATATAATTATTTAACTTGCGAAAATAACCGCAATTGGACAAGTTTAGAAATGAAAGAAAACTAACGAAAATAAAGAAAACTTTCCTATTGTAAGAGGTCAAACCACCAACGATGCATTGAGTACGTTGTCCCCAGTCTCAACATGCGGTGGTTCAACACTCAGAGGTAGCAAGGTTTTCTTATGCTCCCGTAAGTGTTCTTTTCTTTACTACTTATTAATGCGACTGATGCAATGTTTGAATTTTATATATAAATATATATATATATATATACATATATATACTATATAGTATATAGTATAAGTATAGTATGATATATCATATATATATAATATATATATATATATATATATAGTATATATATTATATATATATAATATATAATCACATATATATATATTATATGATATAATATATAATATATATATATATTATATATATATATATATATATATATATATATTATATATATATATATATATATATAGAATCAAAAAGTAATGTATGTGGAATAGTGAAGAGTGTGTAAGAAATAAATGGTGTCAAAAGTGATTGTTTAATATCAATAGCGAGTTTAGACAGGGCATGTGTTAGTGTCGTCCTTGGTTATGCAATTTGGTATATGTAGAAGAATTTAGAGATAGGAGTTGGCCAGAAAATGGTGTCAGAATGATCTGAAAATGCAGGTGAGTGGAAGGTGGCCCTACCTATTATATACCGGTGATTTGGTTTTTTGTGTGTGAATACTGAAGAGAGTTTGAGGAGGATAGGTTATATATATATATATATATATATAATATATATATATATATATATTATATAAGTTACTTATATATAGTATAGTATATTAGGTATCTATATAGTTATATTATATTATATATATTACTATATATATTACTATATATATATATATGATTCTATTCCCGCTGATCTGGATAGCCTTTCACGGTGGGCTTGATTGAACTTTGTAAAATTTAATTATTTAAAACCTCAATTTTTTACACATTTCCCTCTCTAAGACCTTCTAACTTTCCTATCTCTCTTCGACGGTTCTCTCGTTTCTCTTGTTGACAATATAAACATGCCTTGCTTTTACACATAACAACAAAAAAAATTGTTCTTGGAAAACAAATACACATCAAAATGTTTCATAGGGCGGCGCTCAAAGAGATTCTGTTTTTAGAGACCTAGCGAGACCCCTTTTTCCCTGCTCTTTTCTTGGCAGTTACTCCGCTATACAAGGGTTTTATCGCCCTTGTATGGAGTACTGCTCTCATATCAAAGGGGGGGCTCAGGTTTCACAGCCCGCTTTTGGATAGGGTGCGAGTCAAAGGCAAGAAAAGACATAAACTGTCTGATACTTTTTCTAGTTTCTCTTTATGACGCTAGCTTCTTTGCGGGCGCGATATTGGTGCTTTATCTCTATTCTAGTTAGGTAGCCCGTAGCGCCAAGTGCTCGAGGGAACTTTCCGCACTCGCATGCCACCACCTTTGAAGACGCCCATCGCCGAGCACCATAGTTGGTGCTGGGTGTCGGCACATGATGTATTTGTGTTGGATATTGCAAACTCCAGACTTGTTCGCTCTGCGGTGCTTCCTTCTTTCCTGGCACCAACTCTGTTCTGTGGAATTCTCTTCCATCTTTCGTGTCTTCTTACTTTAACCAATTTTTATAATTCTTCCCCCGAGACCCCTCCATCCCTTTGCTGTTAAATCAATTTGGGGTCTCGCCCCCAGGGCGGCGCTCTGTGCTCATCTGCGTAATTTTTACGTTAGTTGTTGAATTCTGTTGAGTTTAACACCGCCCGTCCTTGAATATGCCTTTATAGCCCGGTGAGTGTGGTGACAACTGTAAAAAAAAATATATATATATATACCCTATCTATCTTTCTCTCTATTTATATATATATATAATTATCTATATAATATAATATATATATACTATATATATAATACTATTATATATTAAACTATATATATCTATTATATATATATATAGTACTATATATATATATATAATAATATATATTATATATATATATAATTATATATATATACTATAATATGAGTATACTATCATATCTATATTATAGTTATATATATTATATAGACCTATATAATATATATAATATAATTTAAATATTATAATAGTTAATATTATAATCATATGTATATGCAAATAGAAGAAATATAGGTAATGTGGGACGCTCTCATAATGAATATCTTAAAATATTAAATGATGTCTTTAAAGCGAAGCCTTATTGTTCTATATATCTGAAAGTCTTAAGTTAGTTTCATGACAGAATAATAAATGAACGAATTCTCAGAGATAAAATGTTTTCGTAGCTCTTCCTACTCGACGCAAGTCTTGCTTCTTTCTTTGGGAGAATTGGGATGTTTTTCAAAATTGTTTTATGTTAAATGAATGGCGAAAATCTTAATGCATTATTATACTATATATATATATATAAATATTTAGTATATTAGTATATATATAGTATTACATAAATATAGCTAATGTAGGTATATATATATAATATATAGATATATATAAGTAATATAGTATAGTATTGGTATATATTATAATTTATATATATATATCATATATTTATATATATTGATATATATAGTCTATATACTTTATATATATATATATAATATATATATAATATGGTATATATATACTATATACATATATATAGTATATATAGCAACTACTATTTAAGTATTAATATATATTATATACTAGGTATAGTATAAAATATATATTATATGTATACTAGGGTATAATATATATATTATTATATATATATTATATATATAATATTTCAGAGTGGTGAGTAGGTGAGGTATATATCTCACTAGTAGTACTATAGGTGGTAGGATCAATATATATATATCATATTTATATATATAATAATATATATATACTGATAGTATATATATATTGATGATAGTACATACGGTAGCCGTCGTAATAGTTATTGATAGTATTCATATATTACCTCATATTGGATTACTGATATATAAATGTAGTAGATACGCTACTATACATCATGATATTATATATATCTCATAGATATATATATTATAATATATATATATATATTATATTATATTATATATAATATATATATATACTTATATATATATATATATACATACTATATATATATATATATAATGTATATACATATATATTATACATATAATATATAATATATATTATATTATAGATATTATATATATATATAGATATAGTATATATATATATGATGTATTTATACTATAAATATATATATATATTATATATATATATAGTATAATATATATTATAATATATATATATTATATATAATATATACATATATATATATATTATATTTATATATATTATATATATTGTAATAAATATATATATTCATATATATAATTTATAAATATATATTTAATATATATATTATTATATAATTATAGTTATATATAATATATAGTATATTATTTATATATTATATATATTAAAAATCGATGATATATATATATACTATATTAGTATATATAGTATATATATATATATAAATATGATATATATATATATATAGTATATTACTATTCTTAATATATATATATATACTATATTTACTATATATATATATATAGTATATATTATATATATAGTATATATTATTATATATATATATTATATATATAGATATAAAAATATATATTATATTATATATTAGTATATATTATATTATATATATAGTATAAATATATATACATTATATTATATATATTATACATATATATATACATTATATATATAAAAAAATTTATTAGTAAATATATATATATATATAATGAGTATTAATTATAATATATATATATAATATATATATAATATATGATATTTTATAATATTATATAGTATTATACTTTATTCTATTATATATATATATACCTAGTATATATGATATATATATATATTATATATAGTAATATATATATATAAATATATTTATATATATTATATATGTATATATATATAATATATATAGTATATATATATAATATATATATATATTATCATATATATAGCTATATTATATTATAGTATATATATATATATATATATATATATAATATCATAAGTGAAATCGCAATACCCTGCAATAAAATTTGTATTTGTAAATACCGCGCCTAATGTATTTTCACTATGCTAGGATACGATCCTGGACCCTTGCAGATGAGCGTGCATGTGCTTTGACCACTTACGCTACGGACGACGACAAAAGAGAAACGCGAGATACTGTCTACTGTCCAACGAGAGGCATTATCTCACGGATCCTACCGCTCGCACTTCGAACGTAGGGCCAACAACGGTACCCCGCGCAGTGTTGAATAATAATACGTAAGACCGGGGTATATTAATGTATCATAGTGAAATGCAATACCCTAGCAGATCAACTTTTTTGTATTTGTAAATACTACCTATGTATTTTCACCATGCTAGGAGATTACTGATCCTGGACCGCTTGCAGATGAGCGTGGCATGTGTTTGACCTACGACGTACGACGAGACAAAAAGAGAAACCGAGAATACTTCTATTGTCCAAGAGAGCATTACTCTACGGAATCTCCGCTCGCACCTCGAACGTAGGGCCAACAAGGTAACCGCGCATGGTGATAATAATTTTCCAAGACGCGGGGGGTTAATTATGTATAAGTGAAATGCAATACCCCTCGCAATCCAAATTGTATTTGTAAATACCACCCTATGTTTTTCAATCACGGCATGCGTAGATACGATGCCTGGACCCTTCAGATGAGCGTGCATGTGTTTGACACTACGCTACGACGAGACAAAGGAGAAACCGAGAATACTTCTATTCGGTCCAAGAAGAGCATTACTACGGATCCTCCCGCTCGCACTCAAACGTAGGGCCAAACAAGGTACCGCGCATGGTAATACCATAATGGTGAAAATACATTAGGGGTATTTACAAATACACAATTTGAGTTGCAGGTATTGGCATTTCCACTTATATTCATAATTAACAGTCTCACGCCGTCTGGTATGTATTGGATTCACCGATGCCCGGCGCTGACGTTGTTTGGCCCTACGCTGCTCGGAGTGAGAGCGGAGGATCCGTAGGTAAGTGGGGCTCTTCAAATTGACAGTAGAAGTATTCTAGGATTCTCCCTTTTTTTTTGTCTCGTACGTAGCGTAGTGGTAAACAACATGCACGCCTCGATTCGTGCTAAGAGGTCCAGGATCGTATCCTAGCATGGTGAAATACATTAGCGGCGGTATTTTACAAATATACGTAATTATTGATGCAGGGTATTGGCGATTTCGACTTACTACATATAACCCACACGGCCTTGGGTATTATTATTCACGCATGCTGCGGCTACTTGTTTGGCCCTCTTACGTTCAACGTGCGTAGGCGGAGGATCGTAGTATGCTCTTCTTGGACAGCTAAGAAAGTATTCTCGGTTTCCTTTTGTCGTGTCGTAGCGTAGTTGGGTCAACCACCATGCATCGCTCATCTCTGCAGGTGCACATGGATCGTATCCTATGCAGTAGTGGGAAGATATCATTTAGGGGGTATTTACAAATTACAACAGATTTGATTGCAGGGTATTGCATTTCACTTATATCATGAATAACCCCACGTGCTTAGGTGTAAAACTTCTCATTATTCACCTCGCCGTCCCCATTGTTTGGACGCGCTAATGTTCGCAGTGCGAAGCGGACGGGACGGATAAACGTAGGTATATGCATCTTCATTGACGTAGAAGTTATTCTCGATTCTATTTTGTCTCCGTCGTATCGATAGTAGTGGTCAAGACCGACAATGGCACGGGCTCATAATACTGCAAGGGTGCACTAGGTCGGTATCCTAGCATGGGTGAAAATACATATAGGGGGTATTTACAAATACAAATTTGATTGCAGGGTTGATTAGGCATTTCACATTAATATCATAATAAACCCCCTCCGGTCTATTTGGTATGTATTAATGTCCCATGCGCGCGCTACCTTGTTTGGCAGCTACGTGTTTTCTAACGTGCGAGGCCGGGCGAGGATCGTCGTGTATGGCTCTCTTGGAGCAGTAGAAGTATATCTCGGTTTCTCTTTTGTCTCGTCTAGCGTAGAGGTCAAACACATGCACGCTCATGCTGCAAAGGCAGGATGCTATCCTACAATAGTGGAAAATACGAATCTAGGCGTGGTATTTACAAATGACAAAGTTTGGATTGCAGGTATTGGCATTTCACTTATTACCATAATAACACCTCGGTAGCTGGTATTTATTATCACCATGCGCGGTTACTCTTCTGTCTTCTGGCCTACGTTCGAGTGCGAGCGGGAGGATCCGTAGTAATAATGCTCCGCTTGGACAGTAGAAGTATTCTCGGTTTCTCTTGTCTCGTCGTAGCGTAGCAGTGGTCAAACACATGCACGCTCATATGCTGCAAGGGGTCCAGGATCGTATCCTAGCATGGCGAAAATACATTAGGGGTATATTACAAAATAGTATATATATATATATATTATATACTTATATTATATATATATTATATATATATATATATCAATCTAATATCATATAAGTATATATTATAATATATATTATATATAATATATAATGAAATGAACTGGAGTAGAACTTGTCGCTTGAGTATGTCTCCTGAGGATTTATTAATGGATTTGTTTTATCCATCAATGAGATTAAAGTTTGAAATGATATTTTTCTTTTCTCACAAATTTAGCTATGTAATTAGCTTAAGGGCATCAATTTTAAGATACCATCTATAATCTCGTATAATGCAACGTCTATAATTATTTTTCTCAAAAAAAAATTCTCACCGACACATGAATTTCTTTATTCTAAGAGGAAGTACCACAGAAACTGATACCTTGAATCCGGACCAAGGATAAAACCCTGGTTCCTTCCTTTACAATACAGTCGGCTCTATCATTTCAAAGAAAAAAAGAAAACAATACATCTTAAAATCAGACTTGAAATTGCCATAATTTGTATTCTAATAAGCTTATTATAATATTGTTTGGTTATCATTTTGTGGGAATCATTTTCAGTTTCATTAGTAAATGGTAAATTAGTTTCATAAAATTTAATTTATTGTTTAAGTATATTCTATTTTATTATATCACTATTGTGTATCAAAATTATAATATGATTAGGGGAAATCACACATTTCGTATATTCTATATATATATATATATATATATATATATATATATATATATATATATATATATATATATATATATATATATATATATATATATATATATATATATATTTATATACTATATATATAGATATATAAAT
>JABUQX010113573.1:0-5000 GCA_015478945.1 Trachelipus rathkii
TATATATATATATATATATATATATATATATATATATATATATATACATATATATATATATATAATAATAAATAAGAGTATTTTCAGAATAATATAATAATCATAAGGTAAATGTCTAGTAACTATCAGATATCCATGTAGTGATATCAGAACTATAAAAGTCTAACTGTAAGAATGTGGCTTGAGGGCATTTAAGAACTAATAATCAATGTGCTAATTTAAGAACTGTAGAAACAGTATGCATATAAATGTCACAAATAGGTGGAGAATGAGATAGGTATAAAAATAATATAATAACAATAGTAAATAAAATAATAAATAATAATGTAATAAAATATAAGAAAATGAAAAATGTCATATAAATTTTGTTAAATGTGGGACAAAAAATGGCAAGTTTAAAAATAATAGTATATAAGAGTGAATCTCAACATGACTTGATCTGGAAAACAAATAGAAATATGACAACCAATCAGTATAATAAAATAAATAATATACTAATAGAATGCATCCCAGAGACTGACAATCAAGAGCGGAAGGTACACCATAACCAACCACATTGGAAGTATGAACAATCACGATCCATCACCACTATCCATATAATAGAATTAAATTACATTGTAATATAATCAATAATTTATTTCTTATTTCTAATATAAATAAATTAATATTTAATAATTTATGAATAAATATAATAATATAGAATAATATGGTGGTATGGGAAGGTATGGTCATTTCATAGATTTAACATTTGTAATCTAGGATTTTTATTGTTAAATTTGATTGATTAAATTAATATAAAATCAACCGAGACTAATAAAGAGAGGGAAGAGAGACAAATTAATAGTAAAAAAGTTATATGCCATCAATTATTAGAATTTTTCTTTTTTTTCTCTGGATTAAGTAAAGCAAGCTTGTAGAAAGAATAAAGAAGAAGAAGAAGAAGAAGAAGAAGAAGAAGAAGAAGAAGAAGAAGAAGAAGAAGAAGAAGAAGAAGAAGAAGAAGAAGAAGAAGAAGAAGAAGAAGAAGGTAAGAAGAATAAAATAGTGAATAATAGAAGGAAGAAGAAAGAAGAAGAATAAGAGATGAAGAAGAAGAAAGAATAAAGAAGAAGAAGAATAGAAGAAGAAGAATAGTAATAAATAAGAAAGAAGGAAGAAGAATACAAATAAATAGAAGAAGAAGAAGAAGAAGGAAGAAGAAGAATAAAGAAAGGAAGGTTGAAGAAGAAGAACAGAAGAATAAGAAAGAAGAAGAATAAAATAAGAATAAATAGTATAAAGATAAAGTTTAGTAAGAAAAGAATAGAATAAATGGTGATAATCATCGAAGAGACAATAACAATATGAAATAATTTAAGGTCTTAAGTATTTAAAATAATCAAGAACAATAATAATATCATAACATAATACAAACAATAAGAATGAATCAAAGAAAAATTCTGGTCATTATACTCGAATGGAAAACAGATGAATAATAAGAACATCTTCATCATTTAATAATTATAATCTGGACATCAATCAATAACACTAGAAGATACACAACAATAATGCCAATGTAACACTACACAATCAACATAGTAAATAGTAACACTGATACAAATACACATTTCTATAATAGAACACTAGTGTAGGTAAGGTAACTGGTCACTGGTATAATAGAAAGGATGGTAATAGTAGGTTAACAAAGACCTCTAATTGTTCTAAGTGACCATACATATCAGGTAAATTAAAGTAGCCTAATAGGAGCCACAATAAGGTTAATATGATTTGATAATCCTGTTAACTTTAAATTATCTTCATAAAAGCTTCGATTTTTTTGGGGTAAAGAAGCTTCAACGTCCCCTCTTCTTCACACAAATTTGAAACTGCATGGAAAAGCTTCCTAGAACATTAACCCACTCTTTCTGACGAACGCCACCACAACTCTGCACTACTAGCAACGTTTAGTTCACACTATACCTGTAAGAATTATTATATGCATAATATTACATATACAGCTATTAAGGTTACGCGCGTGGTATGTTATACATATACATATATATATTATTAATACTTATATTATACATATTGTTGTTAAGGCTGTTGGTTAATATTATTACAAAGATATTGTTATTATTAGTTATTATATTAATTTTAATATATTGTTATTATATTTTTACAGCATATATATATTGCGGGTTATTTTATATATATATATATTATATTATATTATTGGCCTATAATATATATATATATACGTACATATATATATATATAGTAGATAGCAGCATATATATATATATATATATAGCATATATATATATATATATATATATATATATATATATATATATATATATATATATATATATATAAATATATATATATATAGTTATATATATATATATATATATATATATATATATATATATATATATATATATTTATATATATATATATTAGGGTGGTCCTATCATTTGATTTAAGTTTTTATATTTTTTGCAGGACCCTCGAAAACTGTTCCTTATTACCAAAATGATTTTTATTTAAATTTTAAGACAAATCAGTTGACATTAATACGTATCGCACAGTCCCAGAAAGTTGCCAGAGTTTTTGATTTATTTTATTGAACTAGAAATTTCCTCTCAATCATTATATTGCTTGCGTGGTAGGCGTACGTTGCTTGTTGTACTTGAATTGTATTAGCTGTGAGTATTTTAAAATTATTATATTATTTGTGTAAACGTTCATAATTCTACTTGAGAATGTCAAGGAAGCCAATATTTCTTCTTGGATGAACGAAAATTCAAAATAACGGTAGTAAGTTGCCATCTTGGTTAGCTGTTTTAGGCGTTCTTTATTACAATATGCGTGAGGTGAAGTTAAACGTGTATGACAGTGCATCTCTGGATATTGATGAATGTCTTATATATTGGAGGAAAGCCCATATACCAACACAGGACCGTTCGAACTGTATTAAAAAGTGCAAAAGTTTATACGAAAAACTGCGTGGACCTGAAAAAAGTAAAACTCGAAAAAGTGATTTATGCAGAAAAAATGAAAAAGAATTTCAACACAGTCTTGATGATTTGTTTGATATAGCTCATGAAAACGCACTGAATATGATACAAATAGAAGAAGACAGTAAATTTATAATTGCGCAAAGAGAAAAAGGACGTATTGGCAGTATGTTGGGAGTCGACAAGAAGCTTGCTGCCGTTGAACAGCGTAAAGCTGAAAGAGTAACAAAGGAATTGGAAAGAAAACAAAAACATTTAAGCATTCAGGAATCAGATTAGTAAGTACTATATCAAGCAGTAAGGATTTTACTATATATATTTCCTTGCTTTATTTTAATGCCATTTTTTTTATTATTTAGTGAAGCTGTTTAAGATGCTTGAAATTTATTTCTAAGAATATGAGAATCTGTCATCCTCTTCATCAGACGATTATGAGTCAGCAGAAACGCAAATAGAACTTTGCAATCCAGGTTCCTCTCATTTCGATACACGAATCGAAACAGAATGTAAATCATCTAAAAGAGCTAGAAAAGAGATTCTAACAACTCGACTCTCAGCAGCCTTAGATAAGTGTAAGGTAAGCGATAGAGAAGCTGTTCACATATTAACAGCTTGTGTAGAAGCACTTAATTTAAATTGTAGGGACTATATTATCAACCGTTCATCTATTAAGAGGGGTAGGGAAAAATTTCGCCAAGAAACAGCATTGGTGGTTAAATCTAAATTAGAGGGCTTGAATTTGAAATTCGTATCTATCCACTGCAAAACTACTTCCAGATATTACTGGATGTACATCAGTCGACCGACTTCCAGTGATAGCTACAGGTTCCAACATTGAACAACTTTTAGGTGTTCCTGAACTTTTATCCGCAACAGGAAATGAAGTGGCATCAGCTGTATATGATACATTACAAGAATGGCAATTATTGAACAAAGTCGAGGTCTTTGTTTTTGACACAACCCCAAGCAATACAGGACGATTAAATGGAGCTTGTCACCTTTTGGAACAAAAACTTAATCACGATATTTTATTTCTAGCATGTCGTCATCATATCTATGATTTTCGGTGTAGTAAAAATTGCAATATCTTAGGGGCCAGATATCTTTATACTAAAAAGATTAGAAAACCTTGGGACAGTATAAACCAAACACAATTTTTGACCTAGGAAAGAGATGAAAGGTTAAGAAGACGTTAAATTACGATGTGAATGATATTTTGCTCTATGCAAAATATAAAATTAAAAAGCAACTACCTCGCAATTGTGGTAATTTTGGTTTTTTTTATTTTTTCCCGCTGTGGTAATTTATTTTTTTTGTTTTGTCTCATAATTTAACTTTCTTTTTTTAGTTTTTTTTTTTTTAGGTTCTGGGGTGGAAGAATGAAGAATGAACGTCCATCAAAACAGATTTTAGTGAATGTTTATTTTGGGTGTGAAAGAGGGGAATTTTTTATTTTATTTAATTTAATGTATAAAAATATAATGTGAATAAGTTATTTAAAAGGAAAAAATGCTTTTCAGTGAGAATAAGTATTTACTTGTTTAATCTTAAACTTTAGTTTTCAGTTACATAGGACAGCCTGAAATTTTTAGAGTTAATAATAATTTTTCTTAGGGACATTCCACCGAGAGGTATACATTTTCGAAGACCTGGAGCATTTCACTTAGCCAGATGAATGGCAAAAGCAATATATTGCTTGAAAATTTATTTATTCCAGCAGCAGTTCCATTTAACATCGACAGAGGAGAAATCACTTAGACGAATTTGTTGCTTTATATTAAAATGTTATATGAAAGCATGGATTTCAGCTATAAACGCAATTGAGGCTCCAGTAAACGATATCAATTCCCTTAAAGAGCTTGTTAATACAGGAATAATGACAAAGTTGTAGCAGAGCAGGCTATTCATGAGTTTATTGACCATTTATGGTATTTAAATGAGGAATGCGTAGCTTTCTCCATATTTGATGAAAGAATAAGTAACGAAATAAGAAGGAAGATG
>JABUQX010113573.1:20000-36547 GCA_015478945.1 Trachelipus rathkii
CTAGGTTCTTCGACAGCTGTTAACAAAGATTGCGCTTGATTATCTGGATGTACAATTGCGTACGGCGGTGAAATGCTGGCAGGATGAAATCCAGATGAACTGTAAGCATCAGAGGTCTGCATAACATTCTGAGGATGGATGTACTTCGCATCTGGTTGAATTAAACTGTAGTAAGAGAGGGCCAGATGCGGTGTAAAGCTTGTAGCGAAAGGGTTTAAGAACTTTGGGTAATCTTTTGGTATTAATATATGGTTATTGGGTGAGGTGGAATTTCTATCCTGGTTGAGAGACTGAATTTCTGATTTTGTTGAAGAGGATTCAGAAGATTTTATGTACGCCTCTGGAATTGATAAGTAGTAAAGAATTTGTTATATAATTTTAAAAGTTACTTATCACTCTTTAATATACTTTGAAATTTAATATTCTAACTATTCTCTTTTATATTAAAAAAAATAATAATGAACTTACTAAGATCAGAGTTGATATAAGCTAATGAAGATTCGGAAACATATGACGGAAATATAGATGTAGGTAAACTCGGTACATTTGTTGAATATTTTTCCACAGAACTTATCGGAGATGGCGACCTTCAAGATGAAAATAATAATAATTATAAAACAAATTTTTTTTTTGTTTTTTTAACAATTAATTTAATTCTTATCAAGTTAGAAAAATATCTATTTTTATTCAATCTATTTATTATTAATTCAAAAAAACGATTTTTTATTTATTTATTTATTTATTTATTCATTGCCCCTGAAATTAGAAAAATTTTGAAATATAAATAAATATAAATATAGCTGAAGGAGCTCCATCGTAATTACTAATATTAACTTTCATGTATATTTTATATGAATATATATAAACACCCACACACCCACGATTAACAATAGTTTGGTGCACCAATGTTTTATTACAGATCTGTGCTCTCGTATGCGTTTCAATCTTTACATTCTGTGTATTCACTGTGAGTTGAAAGTGTGTTTGGTATATACGTTCAATCTTGTGTTTCAAGGTATTTGGAGATGTCTTCGTGTATAAGAGTTTCTTCATTTTTTGAAGGAGAACCTATTATAGTAAAATTTTTTTTTTTTAATTTTTTTAATTTTTTGTTTATTTTTTTTTTTTACAATTACCAACTACGGCAGGGCCTTTAAAGGAAGTGCGTTAAACTATTATATTATTATATTATTTTATTATTATTATTATTTATTATAGTAGTATTATGATATTTTAATATTATTATTTATAAAGTATTATTAATATAATTATTATTTTAATTTTGATTATTATTATTATTTTATTATTATTATTATATTTGTTATTGTTATTGTTATTGTTTATTGTGAGTTATTATTATTAATTATTATTACTTATTATGTATTATTATTATTTATCGTTGACGCCTCATATGGGTGCGGTCGCTGCTAGGTGGATTCCTACTGGTCTGAGGGGGGTTTGTTAGGTTTATTATTATTATTTTATTATTAAATACATTTTAAGGAATCACTGTCCGCTGCAACTATACTTTAAAAAATATTTCGTGATAAATCACTAATATTATATTATTATGTGTATATTATATTAAAATTGAAATTATAATTTGAAACGGTAGTTGTAATTATAGCTAAAGTGTAATTGTGGTTTATGGGTTATTACTTTTATTCTTGTTTTAATTTTTTCATTCAAACTTTAGTTTTCATTTTATATTTTATATGAATTTTTCCAATATTTATTATTATATGATTATTATTATTATTATTATTATTATATTATTATGTTTTTTATGATTATTATGGTTATTTATTATTATATATTATTATTGATTATTATATTATTAATATTATATTAATTATTGTTATTGTTATTGGTTATTTTATTGTTATTTATTAAATTTATTATTATTATTATTATTATGTATTATTATTAATTATTATTTTTTGATATTATTGTAAACATACATTATAATTATAATTATAGCAAAGTATTTAATTATTACTATTTAACTTTTAAAATTACATTTATTATTGTATTATTATAAAATATTAATTAGATTATTTTTATTGAAAGGAATAGCATGCATTATTGTTGTTGCTCAAAATGTATTTTTGTCTAACTATCAATTATGAAATTTAAAGAGAATCATGTATTATATTTCGAGTTCTCAGAGACCAACACTGTGTTGCAAATGAGTATACCCAATTTCAGATAGTAGGATTATATCCTCTTTATATGATTATTGTATACTTGAAGATGTTTTATCTTATGTTATTAAACTCATTTAATTGTAACATCGCTATCCTGAATAAAAAAATTTTTTGAATTGTATAATATTTATTTATTATTTTTTTCACGAAACAATGAACCGAGCAATGTGGGTCTTAATATAAATTTTTTTGCAATATTTTTCGCAAATGTCTAAAAACCTTCCTAAACATGTTTTCAGGAGAAAAGAGAGAGATGAGAGAGAAGAGAGAGAGGAGAGAGTAGAGAGAGGAGAGAGAGAGAGAGAGAGAGAGAGGAGAGAGAGAGATAGAGAGGAGAGAGAGAGATGAGAGAGAGAGAGAGAGAGAGAGAGAGAGAGAGAGAGATAAGAGAGAGAGAGAGAGAAGATGAGAATGAGAGAGAGAGAGAGAAGAGAGAGAGAGAAGAGAGAGAGAGAGAGAGGAGAGAGAGAGAGAGGAGAGAGAGAGAGAGAGAGAGGAACTAGAGAGATAGAGAGAGAGAGAGAAGAGAGGAGAGAGAGAGAGAGAGAGAGAGATATGAGAGAGAGAGAGAGAGGAAGAGAGTAGAGAGAGAGAGAGAGAGAGAGAGAGAGAGAGAGATGAGAGAGAGAGAGAGTAGAGGAGAGCATTCTAATTAAAGGAACTCAAAGACCTTATTAATAAATAGAAGTATATTAAAACTGGTAAAACGTATTATAAAAGAAATAGAAAAATATATAAATCAATAGAGGGAAAATAGTGAAACTGAAGAAAAAATATAAAATTTCCAAAATATAACATTTAGAGAAATGAAAATAGAAAACTCATAATGATGCGACGGTGTTAAATTAAGGAGCAAACTAATATTAATTTCATCATTCCATAAAATATTTAAAGAAAACGAAAAATTTGAATTAAAACGCTTATTTTGAAATTCTATCTCTTAGAAGTATCAAATATTTTATTATTATTATTATTATTATTTATATTATTATTATATTATTCATTATTATTATTATTATTACTATTATTATTTCATTATATGTATTATTATTATTATTATTATTATTATTATATTATTATTATTATTATTATTATTATTATTATTATTATTATATTATTACTGTCGATCAGTAAAATAAAACACAATATGTTACTTTTAAAAACAAGACTTAAAGTCGCCTGCCAGTCTTTTGTACCTACATGAGTGCCTGCATGGCACCTTGTCTGCCTCCTTACTATTCAAGCATCTATTCTAATGACATTGTACTTTTAAAAACTGGTGTTAAAGCTATAGATGTATGCAGATGATATTATATTCCAAGTTTCAGACCTATATCTCTTATACTTTTTGAGAAAAAGCTGTAGGATACCAAACCGGTACATCACTACTATCTACGACTGGTGAAGATTTAACAGGTTGGTTTTGAATACTAGCAAAACTAAACTTGTTATGTCTACGCGTTTTTCTGCTACAGCGTCATAATAATATTTATATTAATTATTGAAATTCTTCGACTACATGCCCAACCTTAACATCGAATTTCTAATGACGTGCTTTAATTTTTCCGTTTTTGCGCTCCATTTATGTACCTTCTACCAATATCACGATCTCTTAGCCATTATCTATCTCTGAAAATGAGCCTATAAACGTTTGAAGCTGCTGTAATTCGCTCTGTATTCGACGAACTACAATCACCAAATGACAAAAATTTAAAAGTAGTCAAGTGAAAGAAAACAGAAACGTTTCTATTCGGAACGTTCTGACTGCAGTAGACGATCAAACCGTTTTACTTTTCGCATGAACTTCTTTTCGAAATGCGCTCCTCTAAAACCTAATGCAAGAAAGTTTTCAGTGAATATAATTTTTATTTTATATATATATATAATAATTACTATATATATAGTATATTACTATAATATAATGATTAATATATAAAAATATATATTTATATATATTATATAATATAGTATATTAATATATATATATATATATATATATATAGATATATAATATATATATATATATTATGACATTATAAAAATTTCTTAGCACAGCTTTGAACAACTACTCGAACGAAAAAGGTTTTCTTTAAAAGGCGGAAGATATACAGTTTTTTTAACGTCTTTTAACTCTTGTTCTTACAGTTCGAACTTTGATTTTGTTGCTTAAAGAGTTTCAAAAAGCTTTCATATTATTTATTATATATGATTAATATAATATATATAATATTATATATATTATATATAATTAATATATATATATATAATATATTATATATATAATATATATATATATATATATATATAGTATATATATATATGATGCTCCACGATCACAAAAACCCAGAAAATGAGGCAGTTTGAAATTTTGAGATATTTTTGAGAAAAGCGTTGCTATAAAAAGAAAGATCAGGTTATCAGGCACCTGAAGCGCGGGGCCGCCCTAAGCGACGGGCCCCCCTAGCGCGGGGCCCGGGCCAGTGGCCCGTTGGCCAATTCGGGTAAGTCCGGACCTGCTTGTAGGCTCTGTAAAGGATGTTCTTACCGTTTAAAAGATGAGTTTTGGTTTGCAAGATGCTGCGAAATTATAGTCCTTCAATTTAAACGTACAGCGTTTACTATATCCAATAGAAGGGAGTTACTAACCAAAAATTATGCCTTCAAATTCAATTATAAATGGGATTGGTTAGATCTGCATAACATACGGTTTTAATTATTTAATTAAAGTCTACTTTAAATTTGCATACGATTTGGTAAGAGAAATGAAAAACCCGCCTTAGAAATGATGAAGACTTATAATTCGTCATTGGATACAACATCTCATTTTTAACCTCAAATTAAGATCAGCCATGTGTTAAACATCATACACATTTGACAAAAAATGTAAGACGGTACAATACAACAAGTACTGTAAAAAAAGGAAATAAAACGTATGAATTCAGGCAAAAACTTGATCAAAGGTGTCACAGATTGACTGACAAATATGAGAGAACGTCAGAGCATTAATGGTTTTCTTAGAAGGTTGGGAATTTGAATCGAAAACCTCATTATCTAATTTGAAGATTGATAAAATCCAAGAATATTAAGTATTTGTTATTTAATATTATTGAAGATACTATTGACTGGTTCCTACCTTTTAACATATATGATTTTAAACGGGAGAAAATTAACAAATTCATCGTGAAATCACAATTAGCTTGTGCAACGGATTCATCATGAAGTCACATTAGCTCGTGCTGTGTGTAGTCTTAAAATATAGAACAGGTATTTTATTAAAAAAAAATTAGAAATCTTTAGTTGTAGCTAAATTAACTAGTTTAGAGCCTAAATATCCAGAAATTACATTGGTTGAAACAACTATTAATGACATTTCTACTTTAATTTGTAACTAAATAATTTAAACATCTAAAAAAAATTAGAATTATCCATCAAAATGAAACACTATGTTAAATTCCAATGGGTATTCAAAAACATTTGGTCCTTTACTAAAGATGCAGTAGAGAGCTTCCATCAAACTAAAGATAGGTGTACAAGTTTTGCATTTAATACAATAGAGCTGTCATCGGAAATTGCCCACAAATTAAGAAAACAATAATTACAAATTATTACATGAAGCACAAATCCTAACCGAGTTAAAGAAAATAAATTTAAATCATATTAATTTTAAAAGATGTCGGATATAAAACTTGCCAGTCCGTGTCTGAAATGAAAGTAGTCAGACTCAAGCCATGGCTATCATACAATATTCATAAACTGGGAAAATTTGATTGTAACGTGCCATTACATGACATTGTATTTGATAAGACTATGACCCCGGACGGGAGTCATGGACCCAATGCTTTCATAGCTACAAATTTAGAGGATTCTCGTATGCCTAACCAAACCTATTCAAATAGGCCTATGTTCTGTAAGTAGGCCTTTTATGATACGAGCCATACCGATCGTAACCGAAAAGAATCTGGCGGGTATTATCTGGTCAGGTATGAAAAACCATACCATCATTTTGAGGATATAAATTTAAATAATCTCTGGAATGTGGATTTGATTTTGAATATTCAAGTCTTTTAAAAACAATAACTGACTAAAACAATATGCATGATCTTCTTTAGAAATTCTATGATGTTTTTTACTTGGTGAATCAGTAAAACTCATTCTATTCATAATTTCAGGGCATCTATGATCTTAAAGAACACGCCTTTCCATGGTAATATCTGCAGTGCGAAGATGGGCATTTCCTTTGTAAATAATAATAATTACAATATATTTCATCTTGCTCAGGGTAAGGATGAAGGTATCTACAATTAGAAGAGCAGACCACTCCATTTAGGAAACCTGCACAACTCAATTCTTGATCCTGATCGGAAATTGTAACTATTTTTTTTTTACTTTCGTGAGCTCCCTTTGGTCAGATTAAATAAGACCAATCTAGTCGTATAATTAAGCTTCTTTTTTGAATTAAGATTTCATAAGGTATTTTTTGAAACGTTTTACCTTCCAATGCGTATGTGTCTGAAGTGACAATGTGGAAACAGGTGTAGGTTAACAAAGCCTTGTTATAAAAAAAAAACACGGGATCACTAGGAAACAAGTCGCAACTCTGTAGGTCCGGTCGGTCTAGCAACACTTTCACGCAGCATATATACAATCAAGGGAGGGGGGAGAAGAACTTCTTTGCCGCTAAGGATGTCAGACCTATATCCATCAATTTGAACACTATTTACTTGTTGAACTGGATCGTTGTTTTAAATTTTTAACAAGGCTACATTATCAAAGTATTTGGCGATATGACGAAATTATATAGAACAAAAGAACTTTCTCTAGGGTTTCTCGAGGGTTGAAAAGGGTTCTATTATATATACGGATTGCTGAAAAGGCTAAAAACACCTTCATAATTTAGATTTTCAACATCTTACAGTTAATCATTCAATACATTTTAAAGATCCAGAAACTGGTGTTCACACTTATACTATTCAAGGAACATCGTCAAAGGTAAAATATATCAATTTTTCAGTATTATGACTTACTAGGTACTAAAATTTAAGTTAGGTTAGGTGGTTAGGTTACGTGCTTAAATTTTTTAAATTGCAATAAATTGTTTTTATAAGTCAAATCTAAAATACCATCAAAACTAAGGAGGAATAATCATTTATTAGGGTATCTTGCCCAATTTATATTTATAAGAAAATTTGAAAGCGATCAGTTTATTATATTTATTGAATCTCTTGGAGAATTTTCTAATTTATATATATATATATATATATATATATATATATATATATATATATATATATATATATATATATATATATATATATATATATATATATATATATATATATATATATATATATATATATATATATATATATATATATATATATATATATTAGTTGGCTTTAAAAATTGATATTTTGTTTATTGTTCGCAGACAAATTAGTATTGTGGCGCAATTACACTTTTGTAGCACAATCTGGCAACAACGATTTTTCCCAATGTGTCGGGATATGTAAAGCTTTACCATTATTATATTAATTTTGATTTATACAAACTTATTTTTAAAAGTGTATATAAAGGTTAAATTTATATATTTCTTTATTGTTCTTAATTTTGACATGAAAATTTGTTAAAAAGTAAAATATTTTAGATTTTTGAATACTTTGTTTTTTTATTTTAACATGAAAAAAGTTAACTGTGGGTCAATTTTGAGGAGTTTCTTAGTTAATAAAAGGGAAAAACTAACCAAGGACTGAAAAATAGTTTTAAATTAGATGAAAGTAAAAAAATATAAAATCTTCACCTGAACAAAGGCACCCATTCATGAAGATAGTCTTCTCATAAAGTTTTCTATGTTTCCTTGCAGGTCCTCTGAAGATAAGTTTCTTCTTATAGGGCTTTTTCTAGGTTTGCTAGCACGGTCTGGGAAGACAATCTATGGTTAGAAGTTTGCTTGCAGGCTCTGTGAAGATAGTCTTCTTTTTAAAGGAGATTTGTTTGCTGATCTTGCGAATATAGTCTTCATTTAAAATGCAGGTTTACTATATCCAAAGAGGAATTACTAGCCAAAACTAACCTTCAAACTGATCAGATTGATTGGCGAGACTTGGAAACATACGTTTTAATTAATTTTGTATTAAAGTTTACTTTAATATACGACATTGGGTAAAAAATAACACCTCCTATGATGAAACTTAAAACTCGTCATTGGTACATTCATTCATTTTTTAAACCTCATATTAGAAAGCATGTTTAAACACCATACAGATTTGGCAGAAAATTTAAGACAGCACAATACAGCAAGTTCTGTTAAAGAAGGGAATAAACAGGTATGAATTCAGCAAACTTGATAATATGTCACAAATTGAATGATATTTTATATTAACCCTAAAATGACATCTTTTTACACAAGGACAAATTTAATCGAAACCTCATTATTATTAAGAGTATTTGATAAAATCCAAGAAAAACTTTAATACAAGTTATTAATGGTTAGTAATGGTAAAGCTGTAAATATCACATCCCCTGCAATACTTGCAAGAAAACATATATAGGTAAAACCATAGATTTGCAAAGAAGAAAAAATCAACATACAGATGACCTGCACAAGGACAGCATAAATTCAGCTATAACAAGTCATAGGCGTAACACAGGCCACTCTATCAATATCAACAATATAAAGATGATCAGAAATATCAATCACACGAACCATCGCAAAATCATGGAATCTTTTTGCATTTATAATAGTAACAACTACAATAAGCATCCCGGTGAAGTTAAGATAGATTTTATACAAAATGAATATCTGAAAACATCAAAATATTTCAACAACACCATGAAGAAAATAGCAGACCAACTGAAACACACTTGAACTGGATGAAGATCAAGAAAGAGAATCAGTCCTTACAGGTAGAGGTCTCACTTGTGTCAGGACCATGCTTTCCTTTAAATTATTTCAGTAAAAAAAGGTCTTTAACAATGTTTTAATTTATTTATTTAGTAATAAATTGAAGAAAAAAAAAAACAGAAAAAAAAAAAAAAAAAAAAAAAACAGCGTCCTCTCTAAAATATATATATATATATATATATATATATATATATATATATATATATATATATATATATATATATATATATATATATATATATATATATATATATATATATATATATATATATATTAATTCAATTAAATAAATAATTTTGAAAAGAGATTTCGGAAAATATTTGATTTTCTTGAAGATAAATAAATTACTTTAAATAAATAAATACATTAATATTTTAACAATTATATTTATTTCCTTTTCCGAAGTCGTTTGATATATCAAATTTCAAATATTTTTATGTTAAAAACTCGGAAAAATTATAATTTGGCCTCGATTTTAATTTGAAATCATAGTAAATACAAAAAAAAATTGATTATATTTAGGTATGTTTATGTATTTTGTATCAATTTATAACAAAGGAGTAATGGATTTAAATATATTTTTTTATTTTGTTTGATTTAACCCTCTATTATTTAGTGTAAATTTACAGTTAACCCAGGTAGAAAACCCCGGTTTTTAATGATTTTTGGCCGGGGCCGGGGCCCCGGTCGGTCCCTAATCCTATTATAGAAATATTCTTGCTCTATGCAAGTGTCATGTGAATTTAGACGAATGAGATGGGATAAAGAGATATATGGTGTAACAACGCCCTTGTCTGATGAACAGTTATCATTGGCACCGACAAGCTATTCAAATGTAACAGGAGTTATTACTGTGAAGGTTGATGAAAACACAAATCCTGAAGACTGGCTTCAGTTAGCTCAGACAAGTAGTATATTTAACCCGTACTTTGGAAGTAGAATCCTTCACTCCAAGTGGATATATTGGGATTGAACGCTGAGATACGTCGTTTGATAACTTTAAAGACCTGGGCTTCGACTACCAAATTAAAATCATATATCTCGAATATCGATCGACCAGCAACTCAAAATTTCGATTGACAAAATTAAGACATTTCAATATTATTAGATCCAAATATAGCGTACATGGATAGGGGGAACTTTGGAGACCATCGATTACAGTTTGGTCATTGTAGCTCTTATTTGCACAGATAAATTAATTATTTAACGCTTATACCGATTGGTTGTTTCAACTAACACTTAAAATCAAAAGTTAGTTTTTCAAAGTCTTTACTTATTAAAGATTATCAAAAACTAAACAAATTCTATTTAGTAAAAATACGCAATTAAGATCTACCCTATGAGTGGATACACAAATAAAATCTACCTGTAAAGTTAGATAGTAATTAAAGTATTTCGTTATAGTAGATAAATCTACCCTGAGTAGGTACGAAAATAAAATCTGTCTGTAGAGGTAGATAAATTAGTCAATTTCGTTTATATATATAAGATTTCACGGGCTTAAAAATATTTTTATCATTGCTCAGAAGGCTCTTAACGATTTTCAAGTTTGCAGTACATGATGTAATATGGTAAATTGCTATATAGGTATTTAATTATAATCGTTTTTATTCAAATGTCCTTTCTTTCCATGTTACATGCAAATGTTTCTTTGGAAGTAGTTCTAGCACTTTTGATTTGGACTTAAAAAGAAAAAAAAAAAAAATTTTTTAAAGACTAATAGAGTGAGAATGTGTGAATGAGAAGTATTATTAATTTATCATTGAATAATTTTCGATTTTGGAGAATGTCACGCGAGGAACTTTACTCAACACTATTGAAATAGCACCTAATCGTAATATTAAGTAGCCTTCATATCGCAAAGTGACAGACTAGTCGCAACTAGGTTGGTGCTTTTGTCACATGCAACTTCATTGTTCACGTGACCTGCTTACAACTACCAATATCTCGCGAGCTACCTCGTGTGACAGACAGCTCAATCAGGTTCTTATCAAAAAGATAGGTGCTAAAGATTAATTTATTTTAATTTCATATCAATTGTGCTTAAGGTTACTACTTTCACCATATCGAAGGAATCACGAAATTTGAACTTTTAATTTCAATAAGCTATGATAAAATTAAATGCAAGGTTACCTACGTGTTTGGACGGTGGTCATTCAAGGCAATACACTATACATATACAGTAGCCACAATTTTAGCAATTTCGGGACTTAATTTTTTTATGTGCAAAACATATAAAACGTTATAAAAGGCATAGGTATGGGGGTCATGCCCCCTAGATTTCCAACTGCTTACAGAACCTTCCACTTGGAATTTTTTTAAGATCACATGGTTAAAACGATATATATATATAAATATATATTATATATATATATATATATATATATATATATATATATATATATATATATATATATATATATATATATATATATATATATATATATATATGTATGTGTATGATTTGGGATTGTAGAGGTGGCGCGCAACCTCATTAGGGTCGGCTCATGGCCTCATACATTCGTTCTTTAATCAAGGAGTCGTGGCACGTTATAAAGCTATGCATTTTAGAGATGTTAAGGCAGGTCATAATAGCTTTTATTTGCTCTACATCATAATAGGAATTGTACGAAGAGATATTGAGAACTGTTGATGTGAAGAAAAGTTTGAAAATAGGCGTGGGAAGCGAGGTAACTGCTTGTGTGCTTGAAAGGCCAAACGAAAAAGTGGGTGTGGTTAAAAATTTCCGAAAATGAAGTGGAAAAAAGTTGTCTATTGTTTTATTATGTTTGTCACTCATCAAAGTTGCTATACTCAGTGTTCACTTTTCAGTGTCAATAAAAGTTCGTGAGGTGCTCAGTTTTACGAAGATTGGCGTACATAAATAGAAAGAACAAATTTCTTGAAATGTAGATTATTATTATTATTATTATTATTATTATTATTATTATTATTATTATTACTCGTATTATTTATTTATTTATTACTATTATTATTATCTGACAAAGTAATACTGAAATATGGATAAGTTTATAATTAAAAGGCCTACGATTAATAACATTAATTCACTTGTGATTGAACAAACTACGAACATTTTGTCGTAGTTCTAGTAATGATGATGATAATTCAAGTGTTATTGAGAGTAGTGATGCCGCAGTTTGACCGTTGCCACCCTTTTCGATATGAAGGAATAGAGATAGAGGTCTGAAACTTGGAATATAATCTATGTATGGGATAAGCTCCGAATCCGTGTAAATTTCAAGTCTGCAGGATGTATATAGAGGGGGGGGTCCTCCCGAAGGCGTAACCATACGCCCACGTTTATACCCTTTTGGCTTTCCAGAGCCAGTTGAGTTAAGCCTAACGGCAATCATCGACCCAGGTGTTCTGATGCGTGAGAGGAGAGCGCGCGTGCTATACATACACATTATTATTGTGCCATTCGAAGATTCGTTCCGAAGGAAATCGATCGAATCGAAACGATCCCTGGGGATCGTTTTACACCTCCGGCTCCGACTCCGACTCCGGCTCCGACTCCGGCTCCGGCTCGGCTCCGGCTCCGGCCACGGTTTGGTTCAGACTCCGGCTCCGGCTCAGACTTCGACTCCGGAGAATTGTTTTTTAAACCCTTTTGAGCCTGCTTCAGCGACTCCGTGCGCACCAGTCCGCCGGTCCGCACCGCACCGCACCGCGCCTCTGGTTCCGACATACATCTATATAAGTTAGAGTTAACGTATCGTGATAAAAAATTTGGAGTGGTGTTAGATGGGGATCCCTAGTCATGGATGATGTTACATCCCCAGGGGTCCCCGAGAGACTACTAAATAAGTTAAGTTGTTCGTATAGGACTGAAATTTGGTGAGAGGATTCAGAGTTGAGTTTCTAGAAAGGCTTGGTATGGGAATCTGAGGAGTTGGCTCCAGCACCAGTGCTGGAGCCACTGCGTACCGAGGACAATAAACACATTATAACAACAATGTGGCTTATATATGTTATTGGATCTGTAGATTTCGAAAATAATGGTTTCAGAACCATCAAGAAAAATAAATCAATAAATAAATAAATAAATAAATAAAATTTCTTATTCTTTTTTTGTTTATAACTTACAAATTTACGTTTTTACATACCCTAAAGCAGTAAATCACTAAATCAAGCCATCAACCATCCCTCCTGGTCAGTTGTGATCTATTGATCTATTGATCTTTATTGATTAAAAGGTCCAAATTTTTACTAAAAGGCTGTCATGTTTGCATACCTAAACGGTAAATCACTAAATCAAGCCACCCAACCTACCTCCTGCATTTGTGATCTATTGATCTATTGATTAAGGTCAAATTTTTTACTAAAAGTCATGTTTTACATACCCTAAATCAGTAAATCACTAAATCAAGCCACCCAACCTACCCTCCTGTCCATGTGTGATCTATTGATCTATTGATCTATTGATCTATGTCATATTTCGAGTATTTTGCTGAAATTGTCATGCTTTAAATCAGTAAATCACTAAATCAAGCCAGCTAACCTACCCTCCTGTCCATTTGTGATCTATTGATCTCTATTGATCTATTGATCTGTGCTAAGGTCAAATTTTTTTACTAAAATTGTCATGTTTCTGCCCTAAATCAGTAAATCAGTAAATCAAGCCAACCAACCTACCCTCCTTCCATGATCTATTTGATCTATTGATCTATTGATCTATTGATCTATTGATTAAGGTCAAATTTTTTACTAAAATTGTCATGTTGTACATACCCTAAAGCAGTAAATCACTAAATCAAGCCATCCAACCATCCCTCCTGACCATCTGTGATCTATTGATCTATTGATCTATTGATTAGGTCCAAATTTTTTACTAAAATTGTCATGTTTGCATACCTAAAGCAGTAAATCAGTAAAATCCAACCACCCAACCTGCCCTCCTGACCATCTGTGATCTATTGATCTATTGATCTATTGATCTATTGATTAAAGGTCAAATTTTTTACTAAAATTGTCATGTTTTTTACTAGCCTAAACAGTAAATCAGTAACATCCATCTACCTTCCTGTCACCCTCCTGTCGAGTTGTGATCTATTGATCTATTGATTTAAGTCAAATTTTTACTAAAATTGCCATGTTTTTACATACCTAAAATCAGTAAATCACTAAATCAAGCCATATCCAACCTCCTCCTGACCATCTTGTGATCTATTGATCTATTGATCTATTGATTCCAATCATATTTCGAGTATCATTTCTGGATAAACATAACATAAAATCCAAGTTCTTTATATACAAAGATCAAGCAATATATGCTGACGTAACATTTCCACACCAATAAAGCTAACATGGCGTAACATGAACTATGAAAATAATGTACAAAGACAAACCTATCACCTTAAACACGAATAAACTGTTAACATTAACAAAGTTCCACACTTAACATCAGTAAAATAACTAACATTATACAAAAACTTAACTTATTCACACTTTGTCAAACATATCTCTAACATAACGATGTTAATTTACACCTAACATGGTAATAATTAACTAAAATTTATCACAACAGTGGTTAATTATCATACTGATCAACACATATCTCTAACATAATAAGGTTTCCACATCAATAAAACTGAATATGATGTAACATGAACTAAGAAAAGGAAAATAATGTACAAGACAAACCTAACACCTTAAACTACGAATAAACTGTTAACATTAACAAAATTCCACACTTAACGCCAGTGAAGTAACTAGCATGGCATGCAAAACGTAACCTAATCTTGCTTTTTCAAGCACATCTACCATATTAACGTTAGTCTTACATTGGCCACAGTAACATTTATCAAAAAAAAATGTATAGCCATACCTAACCCTCATAATGCACCTAACGGGTAAGACCGAATAAGAGTGAGGTTTACAGGCTTATCTCTTTTGAATCCCTTCCTTTCTGAAAATGCCAACTCTAAACATGAAAAAAATGATTTTATGCTTTAACCATCTACATAAAGTGATGCAATACTTAATATATTTGACCCTCTGGCAGGATATACTACCAATGTAGCAGTCGCCATTCGGTTTTACGATTTAATATAAATGACACTTCATGGGAATAACGAAACTCCTCGTGAAGATATCAACAATAACAAGCGTAGAGATGGAGGGCGTCAACACTGAGAAAAACTATCCTACTGAAGAAAATAGTATATAAACATCCCTTAAATGTAATGAGATTCTTTTCTTTCAACCAATCAGAAGAGAAGTAAACAAGAATACGATATTACGAATGAGCCATATCAGTTCAAAGGGTATATATTATCGTTCGACAACAACAACAACCAGCAACAAATAACATAGTACAAAATAAGTTCTTTAGATGCTAACCAACGAATATATGCTAATACGTAACATTGTTTCACATTAATAAAGCTAACTGTGGACTAACCAAACTAAGAAAATAATGCACAACGACGAATCTAACACGCAAGCACAGATAAACTGTTAACATTAACAAAGGTCCACACCCAACACCTGTAAAGTAACGGGCATTGCACGCCTAAAACGTAACCTATTCATGCTTTTGCCAAACATATCTCTAACAAGTAACGTTAATTTTACATTGACACAGGCAATATTTAACAAGAATTTATTACTTGTTTGATGCATCATACAGAAGGCAGCGAAAGTATGTAACAAGTTTTCATTAATAAAGCTAATAACATAACATAACCTGAACTAAGAATATGATGTACAACGACAAACCTAACACCCATTTGCGAATAAATTTTAACATTAACAAACTTCTGCACATAACAGCAATATAAAATACCTAACACATCGTGCAAACGCAACCTAGTCCACACTTTTCCAAAATATCTCTAACATATCAATGCCAAACTTTACATTAACATCGTAATATTTAACAAAGTTTAGCATAAGCCTGTCTAATCATCATACTGACAAAGAATATAATGCTGACGTAACAGATGTTTTACATCAACTTCGTAACATTTAACAAAATATTCATCATAACCTCGTCTAAATATCATAACCTAGCGAATAATCGCAAACATAACAAAGTTTTAACCAAACATAACAAAAAATAACAAAATTTTTATCCTAACATAACATAAAAATAGAAGTTCTTTGAGTAAAATATCACGGTAAACGTAATAATTTGCGGTTTTAAAGCGGTAAATCAGTAAATTATTACGTTTTACTGTGATTAAATATTTATGTTATATGTTAAATAAAAACATTGTCCCTGTTATGTTAGTTAAGCACTGTTATGTTCTGTCTGTAAGATATGACGGAATTGATAATTTTGTTAAATATTACGAGATGATAATAAAGCTGTGCAATCAGCATTATAATAATATGTGTTAGTGAACGTTAAATACATTAATGTAAAGTTAATATTTCTATTAAGCTAATTGTGATAATTAAAGTGTTAAACCTTA
>JABUQX010113574.1:0-15000 GCA_015478945.1 Trachelipus rathkii
GGTTCAGGAATTTGGGTATAACTTCAATTTATGGCTATGTATATGAGTTAGTAGGGTGAATTATGGTTGTACGGTGGGGCCTATTATATACAAATATATTTTGATATAAATATATAACTCATGCTATGGCTATGAAGACTATGGGTAGAATTATTTATTTGATTTGATGAGCCTAAAAATGAAAGTTTACGTATTAAAACAATATATTAAGTTATTATTAATGATATAATTTACAAAAATTGAATATTGGAAATGGCACTATCAATGAATAGTTTACATAAAACAACACTTGCTTAAGGCTTTACGCACACTATCTCTATATATATCACATAGTAAGTTGATGGTACTAATCTAAAATCTTATTTTATATCAATATATCTTGTCAAGTTATTGGAAGTAATTATTACCTTCTCTCTGACTATATTATAATAAAAAAAAAACTCCAACATTGCAAGTCCTGCTTTAAGAGACGCCTTATGTATAATATCATGTTAATACAATTATTCCAGACAATATGTTAATATATCTTTAATTTTGATCTTATGTATTAGCCATAATGAATGCGGTAAACTTTTCAAATATTTATTGATATGTGGAGTATCTTGATATATAAGTATTATCTAAGTTTCAGTTTAATTATTATTATTTATTTATTTAATTTTATTAATTAATTATTTTTATATTTAACTTTAATTTATATTATTATTTATATATATATTATTTAATTATTTATTATATTATTATTATATATTATAATATATTTTATTTATTATTTAATTATATTTTGAATAAAAAATTTTATGTATTTATTATTTATTATTATTATATTATTATTATTTATATTTATTTATTATTAATTAATATTTAATAATTATTATTATATTTAATTATTATTATTTTATTATTATAATATTATATAAATTTACTAATTATATTAAATATTTAAAATATTATATATTATTACCTTCTATGTATAATTAAAATTATATATATTATTTTACACTATTTATTATATTATTTTATTATTATTATTGATATTATTATTATTAATTATTATTTAATATTTATTATATAAATTTATATTATTATTACTTAATTATTTTTATTTTATTATATAATTATTATATTATATTATTATTATATTTAATTATTAATTTTAATACTTATATTATTTTTATTATTATTAATTATTATTATTATTTAATAATTTTTACTTTATTATTTATTTTTCATTTTTGTTATTATTTTTTATTATTTAATTAATTATTTATTTTATATATAGTTATAGCAAAAAGAATTATGTATAGTCATGTTTCTACAGTATGGTAAATATATTGAGTTTATTTTATATAATTTATATTAATTTATATTTAATTAATTATTATTATTATTATATTATTATTATTATATTTTAATTTTATTATATTTATTCATAATTTAATTTATTTATTAATTAATATTTATATAATTATTTATATATTTATAATTTATTTATTATACTTATTAATGAAGTTAATTATATATTGTATATATATTTATATATTTAATTATTATTATTATTATATTATTATTTAATTTATATTTATTATTATTAATTATCTATTTATTGTTATTATAATTAATTATTATTAATTATTAATTATTTAATTAATTATTATTATTATTATTATTATTATTATTATTATTATTATTATTATTATTATTATTATTATTATCTCTACTTTTATTATTATTATTATTATTATTATTATTATTATTATTATTAATTATTATTATTTATTATTATTATTTATTATTATTATTAATTATTGATTATTGATTCATTATTATTATTTTTCCAATTAATGTTTCAAATGCATTGAAAGAAAGATAAGAAAATTAAAAACTTTAATGAGAAGTTTTAATCTTTGTACGAAATCAAATTAAAATACATTAAAGTTATAAATTTCATATAATAATAATAATAATAATGAATAATTAATGTAATAATAATAAGATAATAAAATAATAGATCAATAATGAATATAAATAATAATGAATAATAATATAAATATATAATAATTAATAATAATAATAATAATGAATAATATAAAATAATAATAATAAATAATAATAATAATAATAATAATAATAATAATAATATATAGATAATAATAATAATAAATAATATATAATAATAATAATAATCAAATATAATAATAGATAATAATAATAATATAATATATAACAATAATAAATAATTAATAAAGTAATAATAATAATAATAATATAATAATCAATAATAATAATAATAATAATAATAATAATAATAATAATAATAATAATAATAATAATAATAATAATAATAATAATAATAATAATAATATTTAATTTATTAGTTAATTAATTAAAGAATAAGTATTTTACCTAATTTATTTATTTATTTTAGGGTTCGTCGAGAAACTGGAATTTTCCCCAAATCACTTTTTTTTTATTTATTTATTTATTTATTTATTTATTTAGTACTTTATCTTATATATGTTTTTATATATTGTTTATTAATTTTAAAGCATAAGTTTGTTCCAAAATTTACTACTATTACACGCAAACATCTATAGAAATGTTGCCAGATATTTTATCCCTATATGTCAAGTTGTCCGATTTCTTGATCCATAAATGTCAAGTTGCCAGATTTCCTGATCCATAAGTGTCAAGTTGCCAGATTTTCAAACAAGTCAAATTTCAAAGCATAATTTTCATGATTTCAATTTTCATAAGCTTGTGTCAAATTCTGAGATATTATTTATTTATTTATTAATTTATTTATTTATTTACTTATTTATTTTTTTTTATTTGATTTTTTTTATTTGTTTAATATTATTTATTTTAATTTATTGTTTGTAAATAATAATTGCTATGAAAATGTTATGAAAAAGGAATTTTTTGTTATTTTTTTTATCTAAATTTTTGAGTGAAAACATTTTATTTCAAGCCTAACTTCTACTTTATGCAGATTAAAACAACTAATTTTTAAAATATCAAAGATTTAATTCAATATACCTCTAAACTGATTTTATATTTTTATCTAAAAAATTGGCACCTCACGGGCATTTTAAATAATTAATCATTACATAAATTAAATTATTTAATGAATTGAATAAAAAATTGTTTAATGAAGTAATTAAAAATTAAAATAAAATATAAAAATTAAATTAAAATTTAAAATATTAATATTAATATTAATATTAATATTAAATTCATATTAATTATTAATACTTAATGAACTACATGCACTCTATTAAAATTCCATATTAAATATTAATATTAATATTAATATTAATCATTAGTATATTAATATTAATATCTAATTATTATTCCATATATCGAAATAACTGATAAATTCGTGACTATACGTGGATAAGTTGTAAACCATGTTTTGCTTAGTTAGATTTAAAAAGCATTACTTCTGTTTAATAGTAAAGTAAAATAATGTAAAAATAATTCAGAAAAAGACATGCAACTTTTTTCATTTCTTGAAATCGGAATTAGATAATCAAAATTTATATTTAAATACATTATTAGAAAAAAACTACACCATTCTTTTAACAGGAGTAATACAACAATCAGCCTATTAGTTATTATTATTATCTATTATTATTATTTATTGATTAATTATTATTATTATTATTCATTATTATTATTATTATTATTATTATTATGTATTATTATTATTATTATTATTATTAAATATATTATTATTATTATTATTTATTAATTATTATATATTATTATTATGTATTTATTATTTAATTATGTATATCATTATTAAGTATTTATAAATTGAAAGATTGTTAGTGGACTCGTAATTATTATTAATTAATTATTTTTAGCATTACCTTATAATATATTGAAAATATAAATAATACTATTAACAATATTTTTTTTTTAAATTTTCTCATTAGTTATAAGCTCTGTAATTGCCTATAGTTTTTAATAGTCAACTAAAAGATAAGTTGTTTAGGCGTGTGGATTTTTTCAATCGCTTTTTTCGCGACGAGTTTCGTCCATAAACGTTGGAGCTAACTTTTGAGGTGTATTTATTACGAGATTAAGAGGAAGCAGTTTGTACTTGATTGGTTATTAATATATATTATACCTATCTTATTATATGGGATATTAATTAATATAATTATTAATATTTTTCAGTATTAATATTATTATTATCTCTATTATCTTATTCTTATATCACAACTATATACTTATTATAAATACTATTATATATATATATATATAAGTATCTTATTACTTGAAAAATGTGTATTTTATTCACTAATAATATATATTACTTATATATATACTAATTATTATGTATATCATTTGTTATCCTAATATTCGAAACTATTAATAAATTTTATAATATTCATATATTTATTACATTTATCATATATATATATATTATTATTATCTATATTATTTTATCTCCGGGTTATATTATATCACCCTTTGGTATAATAAATATATTATATATATAATATATTATATGAATATATATTATAATGCACTGTGGTGAATTAAATTACTTTAATATCTAATTTATTCTTATATTAACTAAATTTTGGGAATATTATATATAATATACATTATTATATTACGATTATATATTAATATTATAAGTCAACTTGAGTTCTTATAAGTGGAAAATCATTATTTGTCTTAATAATTCTTTTCGGGAAAAATATTTATTTTATTGGTAGGAATTAATTAAAATGGTATTCCTTTTTATAATTAAATTTATTAATTAATTTGGAAATTATATAAATCAATAAAATATTTTATAAATAAGTTTCAGTTTTTGATACTTACATTTCTAATTTAGCTACACCCTAGTAGGCCGATCCGGCCTTGAGCCGGCCAAGTTCCGCCCCGGTCCGGTCCATAGTCGGTGCTTTTCAGGTGTTGGGTAGGGCGCCTAGGGTGGTGAGTTCCCAAAACGTGCACGTTCTAGAGAGAGAATATATATAGATAGAAGAAATAGTGTTTGGGGAGGCGATGAGATTAATATTAGGACTTAAGCGTGGGATGTATTACTGAAAGCGTGAGAGGGGTTATATTCCGAGAGATATTTGAGAGGGAGGAAGTGGGGTAATTAATTTTGAACCATGTTGGATGTGTTAGGGTTAACAGAAACTAAGCTGAAGGGAAAAGGGGAGATGGACTTTGAAGTATACAGCGTATGATTATGCAGGGTGAACGAGAGAGTAAGGCGAGGGAAGGGTGGGAAATAGTTATGAGGAAAGAGGTGTGGGATAAGGTAAGGTTTGCGCCAGGTGAGTTCGAAGATAATGTGGGTAAAAGTGAAATTCGGGGGGGAAATGTGGTTTTTATATGTGCATATGCACCAGTGAACGGAGCGAGGGAGAGGAGGAGAAAGATTTTGGAGCTGTGAGTTGAATGAGTGTTATAAGGAAAATGTTTCTGTGGGGATAAATTATAAATTTGTCTTTGTGCTCATCTATTTTTTTAATGAGTCGGTGATAGGGAGGGGTGGAAGAATAATAGGTCCTTTTGGGAGTAGGGGAGAGGAATGTTAATGGAGAAAGTTTGTTACAGTTGTGTGTTGAAAGAAGATTGATAGTGGGGAATACTTGTTCAAACAAAAGTGAAAATCATAAGTATATCGACAATCATGGAAGAGTGATACACTGGGGGTAGTGGGCGAGTACTTGTATGGATTAATGTGTGTGCATAAATGGTGATCAAAGGATAGAGGCGCAGGTATACCAGATGTAAATCGTATTAGATGGCGGGAGGGGGATAATCGATCACTATTTTAGTGGTTTGCTAGGATAAGGGTGGGCGAGAAGGTGACGTATAGGGAAAGGGGAGGAAAGAGGAGAGTAGAAGTGATAAAGTGGAAAATGGATGAGACAAAGTGCGTGTATAGAGGTTGAGTATCACGAGATAGGTAGTGAGTGAGGATAGGGGAGACACGATGAGAGGGACGCGGAATGGGGAGGTGGAGGGGGAGTTGATGAGATTTAAAGAGGCAGTATGTGAGGAGGCTAGAAGGGTACGGGGAGTAAGTTAGATCTCTGGCAAAGCAGCCAGGAAAGTGGAAGGAATATGGAAGTGAGGAGTGTGAGGTGAGGTGGTGAAACAAGGAAAAAGGTAGCTTATGTGAAATCGTTTGGAAGTAGGAAGAGGAGGATAAAAGCTGAGGAATATAGACAGGTTTAGGAGTGGAAGCTAAGAAGCGAGCGGTGGAGATAGATGAAGAAAAAAAGCAACAGCCAAAGAGAGGTGTAAAGATACATAGTCGCACGTGAAAATTTTTGAATCGGGGAGCAAGATGTCTGAATAGAGAAGAAATAAAAAAGGAGAGAAATTAACAGGAAAAGACGAGATTAAGGGAGAGATGGGGAGTGGATAGAGGAGAGGACAGGGTGAGGAAGAGGTGGGGGAGGAGTATTTTAGTGGATTATTGAATGAAGGGGTTTGGCGAGGTAGGAAAGATTTTGCAAGAGGTGTGGTACTTTTGCGAGTGTAATTGTGTGGAGAAGAGAGGAGGGGGATATTGAAATACAAACTGACGGAAAATCACTTAGGGCCTTGAATAAAGGAAAAAAAGGGATAGTCACTGCAGGTCTGGCATGTGTGAGAATGGTGAAATGTTGGCAGAAGGGTAGGTGTAGGGGGTGGAGAAAAGGCTGTATAAGATTTATATTATAATATTGTTGAGGAGTGGGGTGGTTAGCCTTATAGAGATTAGGGAGGATATTGTTTGGTTCCCACTGTATAAAAGAGAAGAAAAGTGGGATAATATGGATGGAATGGGAGTAGAGAGGTATATGTTCTTTTAAGTTCGTAGGGAAGGGTATGGGAGAATACTGATTGAGAGAGTGAGAGGTTTAACTGAGGGGAGAATGGGGGAGGGGAAGAACAAGGAGGATTTAAGGAGGGAAGAGGGTGTGTGGACTAAAGTGTTTAACACACTAATAGATGCTTGAGGACGATAAAGTATAGAGAGGAAGGAGAAAGTGTGTATGGGGTTTTTTTCTATAGGATTGTGAAAGCAGTTATGATAGAGTGAAGAGGGGGTGAATTGTGGATTGGGGGTGTTCGACGGAATATTCGAGTGGCGGGTAAATTGTAAATGTATTAGGGCTTTTATAGGATGTAGAATGTGTTGAAGAGTGTAGGAAGGGAGAGTGAGATGTTTGGGGTGGTGAGATGGATTGAGGCAGGGGTGTGTAATGTCGCCGTTGGTTATCTGTTTGATCAATTTGATTTTATGGAGGAGTGTTTTGCGCAGATGAATGGTTGAGGAGGGGAGGGGGGTGGATTGATGGATGGGAATGATAGAAGGGAAGTGAACATGATATTGTGGTTGCGGACGATACTGCCCTAGAGAGAAGAAGTGGATGTGGACTGAGGGTATTATGATGAGGGGAGTTTTGATGAGAATGATTGGTGAGACAAAAGGGCTTACAAATACAATCAGGTAGGAGTAAAGTGTTAGTGTTGAAGAGGAGGAAAGAGAGGAGGGAGAGGGGTTAGAGGTTAAGAGTAGGGGGTGAGTATTGGAAGAAGTAAAGATTTTAGATTTTAGGGATGGAATTTGGGTAACGGGGGGGAAGGGATGAAGGAGGAGATAGGACATAGAGTAGGAGAAGGAATGAGAGCTTTGAGTGGTCTGCAGAGAATTATGGAAAGGTGGGGCGATTTTCAAGAAAGTTAAGATAAGTAATCCGTTTTGAATAATATTTGTGTGTACACAGCGGTGTTGTAATGGTGTGAAACGTTGGTTGAATCCCATTTAATTTTGAAGAAGAGATGAAGTATTTTGAGATGAAGAAGTGTGGAGTAGACGAGTAGGTTAAAGATGTGTAGCTGTCCTAGCTATTAGTTGGCCTTGGTAGAGATGTGAATTGGAGGAATGGTTTGGGTGGAAGAGCGGAGAAGGGATTGTTAAGATGGTATGGGCATCTAGTGAGAATGGAGGAACAATGAGTGGTTAGGTGAGATTTGGGAGGCCGGAGGGGTATAGGAAGGAGAGGAAGGGGGAAACCAAGAAGGTGGGTGGATGGAATAAAGGAGATGCCTGGAGAGGGAGGGATGAGGAGGAAGAGGGTAGGGGTGTTGGCGAGGGTATTAGGTGGGGTGGAGGTTTGGGTGGGGGCGAGGTTAGGGGAGGTGTGATGAGAGAGGCTGTAAACGTACCACTACCGCCGCTCAACGCGAGGAAAATGTGTAAGTAACAAATAAATAATAAAATAAATAAATATATATAATATAATATATATATATATATATATATTATATATATATATATATATATATATATATATATATAGTATATATATAATATTTATAGTTGATAAGTTATATAGAATTATTTTTTTATATTTCTTTACAGTTAAAGGAAAGTTCATTAGAAAATTCCGGTTCCGGCCGGAATTTATTTTTTTCCGGTTCGGCTGGAACCAAAAATTTCAGTTCCGGTACACCCCTCATGATATAAAATATAGATATTAATATTTTCTGCTAAGGCTATGGGAAATTTAAACTTTGAGAGGCTGTAACTTTTTTTCCTAGGACTTAAATTATTATCTTCTTTTTTTTTATCTTATTTATTATTATTTTTAGAGTATATATATCTGTATTTAAAAAAAAAAAAAAAAATTATAAGAAAATCCTGTGGGATTTTTAACAACTTTGAGAGGCTAACTTCTTTTCCTGAAGGGAGCACCAATTTTCATTTTCACTATTCTTCAATTTTTTTTTTTTTTTTTTTTGATTTTATCCTCTTTTTTTTTAAAAAAATCGGGGGTGACACCCCTCTGCCCTACTATTACCAAAACAAAATTAAGGTATAAGGAAGAAAATTCCATAATTATTGAGTTCAACAAATTCTAAAACAAATCAATATTATTTCAAAATCAATCGGTTTTGACATTCCTAGAAGCAATGGTGCAAAATGTCGTTAACAAAAAATTAAATTTTACGTTAAAAAAATCAGTAAGGTTATTATGAGTTTGATTAAGTAGACACAGATTTACTGTGTGCAAAAGTTTGGGCCCCTTATTTAAAGAAAGACTTAGATATGCTAGATAGAGTGCAACCACAGATAATTAATATTATATTAATACACTATGGTGCAACGTAGAGAAACAAGGATGATTTCTGGGTTTTAGGGTAAGAGCTATGAGGAGAGGCTGGAGTTAGGAAGTGTTTTTTCTGTAGGAAAGCGATTTCTCAGAGGGGACATGATACAAGTCTACAAAATTTTTACATCTATTGATAATACGGAGACCAATAAATTCTTCATAGTAAGCACGGACGGGAGACAAGGGGCATAGACAAGAAATTAATGAAGAAAGCATGCCATCTTGATTTAAGAAAGCATTCTTTCAGCAATAGGGTTGTTAAATTTTGGAATGGTTTGCCACAGGAGCGTAGGGATGCCGCAAGAGGACCGATATATATATCGATATTGATATTTTTTTTCTCGATAGTATTGAAAAAATATCGATGATATTTTTCAGCCGATATATTGATATATCGATATTCTATCATCAGTATCGAATCAACGATATTTTTTTTTACTTGTAGAAATTTTGAGCAGTTTTCCTTTTTCATAAAATAACAATTAAGCTAAATGTGTGTATTTTTCAGGCGCTATTGGAGGATGATGGGTACATTTTGTCTGACTCAGGAGTAATAGGGAAGAAGGTAAAAGAAGAGAAGAAGTAGAAATATACCTATTACGTATTTTACTTTTCAAATTAGATAGTAATGAAAGTATCCTATATAATACAAGACAATACTAGTTTTGATATTAAGGTTAAATCTTTATTTAAATTTTAATTTAATCTGAAATTAGAAATGTTTAAGTTTTATGTGAAGATTTTCCCACTTTAACCCGAAAGCTTATTCCCTATTAACAAACACCTCCACTGCTAATTCAGGGCCATGATTAGTGTTTACTTTAAAAGGTTATATACTATATATATTATATATATATATATAATATATTATATATTATTTATTATATTATATATATATATTATGTCTATATATATATTAGTAGTATATTATTTACTACGTACTACTGTTGATTTATAGTTGTATTATATAGGGTTTAATTATAGGTTTTATATGTAGTAGAGTTATAATATTATATAAAGACTGCTAAATTAGTTAATTAGATTACTTAAAGGCTACACGCTAATAGGGTAAATTTAGTATAATGTTAGTGTAATCAAACGAAGTAGCAAAATAACTATCAAACAAACTCATTTTCTAGAGGTTGAATAATAAGCGTTTGAATATGATGGGTATAAGTTACTTAAACAGGCTACACGATATATAAGGTGTAAAATTAAGTAATGTTGTGTATATCACCACAATAAAATAAACATTTTAGAGTGAACGCTAAAATCTTAAAGCTAATTAAAATTTCTTTTTTTTTGTGTATATACTGCGAACTAGTTTCTGAGACTGTGTAGGATACCGTCATTGAAAAATATTAGGGGGAAATGAGACATTACATGACATTCCCCCTCAATATAAGCTCTTTCGAATCTACACTAAGAAAAATATTATATGGCACTAAACCTTTCTATATACGTTTATGAAGACATTATAAATAGAAATAAGATATGTTTTGATTTTCAAATATTATGTGTCATTCTTTTTCAGATGTAGCGTGTGCATATTAGTGTTTTACCTATTAGGTAAACCCATTAGTATAGACGTGTCTACGTAGGTGTGAGACATGTGAGAGATTTTTTTCCTAGTTGTGTGCTGCACGGCTGAACCTGGACCTCAACTCCATAACCTAAACCTGAGACCTCACAACTCATTAAGCGCGTCATAGCATAGAAAAAAAATTCATTTTCACCCCAAACATATAAATTATAGTATAATTAAAAATCCTTACCTGTGAATTTTTTTTTTTAATTCGACCTACCGTTCTTGTAGCGTAAGTACATTCGCTGCCAGAACCAAACGTTACCGTAACGTGCTACGATGTCGGAACGAAGTCCGAGTAAAAAAAATCCCAGATAACTCTATGATACGTACATAAATAGATGTTCTAGGGGTGTGAAATAAGACTTTTGTGAGAGTATTTTTCTAGGTGGTCAGGATAGCGTACTAGGTCGACCCTAGAGAAAATCATTTTAGTCTAGAACATCTATTTATGTATCATAGGTCTATTTCCTGTGAAAAGTTTTTGTTTGATCTCGTACCTGTGCTTCCATCTAGGACTGACGAGCTCCGGCAATTTTTTCTCGAGAGAGGTCCGACTACCGGCCTCAGCTCATATAAATTTAAAAATTACCGGTCACGACTCACCGCTCCAGCCACACAGCATTTAAAATAACAGCACGAGGCATCCAGATACCGGACAGCTCACCCAGGAAGCAATTTTAAATTGCTCAGCACTCCGAACTAACCAGGCTAACAGACTCACGAGCATTATAAAAATGAGATTCGGCAACACCAGTGAGCTATACAGCTTGCACGGATACAACTAGTTTATAGTATTAATTTATTCATATTATTCCATTAAATATATTTGCACATCATATTCCACAACAGGAAGCTCATTTACATTTGTTATTAATCTGAGAATTTTTTTACATCTTTAATACTAGAATTAAGAAACTTAGAAAATATTTATAGAAAAAAGAATTTTAGAAAATACAGAAAAAGAATAATCACTTTCTTCTTAAATTTAATACAATTCCTCTTCGAAAGATGAACTGCCTGTACATTTTATAGACATTTAATTTACTAAAAAGTTTTTTTTTATTTTTTTAAAAAAAACGGAAAAATTATATTTTAGTTTTTCACCTTAAAGTTTACAAATATTTCCTCTTTGAACTATGAGCTGCTTGAACATATATATATTTAAATTTATTAAAAACATTTTTTATTTAAAAAAATATATTCACTTCTTTATTTTAAAATAATTTCTTTTGAACTGCCTTAGCATATGCACATAAATTTATCCAAGACAAAAGAATGTAAATACAAATAGACAATGTTCCAATATTTTTTTTTTCAAAATTATTTAATCCCTGTGGACTGATCAGAATTATCGTGAAGAGGAGTAAAAACTATTATAGAATCCATACATATTTCGCAGCGTGATCTCTTATGATCCAAATTTAGTAGTGTGACTTTTTTAAGAGCATAAAAATAAGCTTCTATCATATTCACTTTGAACTAGTGTAGAATACTGCTGTTATGTTGTAACCCTGTGCATCCATTTGAAAAATTGTTTAGGACTAGTAGGGAAATCCTCTGTGTGAATTAAAGCTCCGATTAATTTTGATTTCGGTTGATTTCTTATTATTTCATATAATTCCTTGGGAATTCTATAAGAATATAGTTTATCTTAGAGGATTTTTAGGTAAAGGTTTGCTTCTATACTGGGCAGATTGTCTTTTTCCTCCGCTTTCACTGAGCAATAGCTCCAATGGTCAAATTTTACCTCTTCATCCTGACAGATTAGCCACAAGGGAGATTCCTAAACTAGCGGGAATCCTTAGATGGACTCCGACACAGAATTTCTCCGCGCACATATATTTAACAAATGATACACTTAAGTCCTAGTTTTACTAAAGAAACATTCCTAGCGTATTTAATATCGAGTACTCATTCGCGAGGGATGCCAGTGCAAGTAAACGCAAAGCTGAACATGTGAACGAACCAAAGATGGTCCGAACAAAAAATATATTGTTTTCCTAGTTAACATTCACTTTCGCATTTCTTTCCTATTGAAGTTATGATAATGTTGAAAAACTCTCATGTACTCTATATAAAAAAAAAAATTTCTGTCAGTCAAGACTTCTGATTGATATATTATTGAGAAGCGAGTTTCAGACTTTGTTCCACAACTTATGCGAGAGAGAGAATAGTGTCAATAGGTGAGTACCAGAGGCAAGCAATCATAACTAATTATTGTCTTTCATAGTATGCAAAAAGCCTTTCGTATACAATAAGCATCATTACTACTCTCGATTCTGATTCTCTGTATGTGACAATAAAGATTGAATCTCTATATTTCCAACTTAAAAGCTTTTAGATCCTATACACATTAATTGTTTGGGTGAGTATCGCGTTGCTTTGCTGTTTTTGTTCGCTTTCCTACTACAATTAAACTGCATGAGTATAGCGGAGACAATTCAACATGGCGCTTGAACTAAACATTATAAGTAATGAGAACTACAAACGCTCATAAGGTAGAAAATGTTAATGTATCATCGTACATAGTTTTATACATGAGTTTTATCAAGTTTATTCTGAAAAAACTGTAATAATTCATTACTTCGTCTTATGAGACTTCATAATTTAATAAACTTTATCACAATTCACCGGCAAGATTCCTGGAGTTACCCAATATTCTATTGGTCCTTAATATTTTATATAAAATTCAAATCTGAGATACAGAGAGATCAAACCTTTGTTCTTCGATGTGACTCTCTACTGCCGTAACTATAAGTCTACGCATATAAGCCTCTTATTATTTCTCGCGAATTCTATTATAACAAGCTGTCAATGGACTCAGCATTCTCCGCTATATTAGCTGAATGTTGCCTATTATTTGGATACTTACTATACTGGCTGAACCTCGTCGGAAAAAAGTATAGTGATTAATAAAAATAAGATTTTTATCTATTTCGCAACCCACATATTAAGTATTATACGCACAAAATAATTTAGCTCTTTGCCCTTGTGCATATGTATCATTTTTTAATGCAGATTAGCGTACCATGGTTAGAGCAATTTTTAATTTATTTTTCTCTTGCTTAACCCCGCTAATCTTCTAGAACTGTGTTTTCGAATTATTTCCCGGTCCATTGCAAAAGAGAAGAACTCATTCTCATTATCACGAATACCATGTCTCCACAAGTTCTTTAAAATCCTGACTAACTGAAGCAAAAAATAGCTAATGAATATTTTTCATTGAAATAGACATGTAACAAGTTTTAACAATTGAATAGATTTATCCATCTCATTAGTGTGCAGGTTTCAAAAATAAGGTTCATCTGACGGCTTTTTCTTCACCTTTTCATTAAAAATTCCACTAATGTTTTGAGATGAGGCTTTAGAATGTCGCATTATATTAAAAGATCTCAGTAAGAAGTATTGTGGCTTCCATGATGTAACATGGTGGTATTTTCGTAAACTCTTTAATATCATGAATTAACTGACTGAATTTTCTCCACATTAATCTAGAAATGCTTAATATTTCATTTATATTTGACAATGTAAGTACTTTAATTCTTCAAAAGTGATAATAAAATTTAATAAGTACACATGTAGGATGCTTTCTAGATTTGAGAGTTAGTTGACATGAATTATTAATCCTAAAGAATAATAAAACTTTAATTAAATTGCTGTTCCGCTACCGTTTTTCAAGTTAGAGATTCATTTTCAATAATGTTAAAGATAGAATATACATTAAGCATATTTTGCGCTAAAAGAGAATATATTAATATATATATTATATACTATAAATACTAATAATATAATATATATATATTCAATATTATTGTTAAGAACAAAAATACTATTATATACTTATAATAATTAATATTCTTAATTATAATATAATTATATGAATTTGATTATATACACTATATTATATACCTTATAGTAATAATAATATATATTAGTTGTATTAATTATATATATTATTTTTTTCATATATAATTATTATATTATTATTTAATAAATTTAATAAATTATTATATTGTAATATTTATAAATAATATAATATAATAAGTGATCTTTATATTATATAAAAAATAATATTTGAATATATATAATATAATAAATTTTTATATTTTCTCTATATTTTTTTTTATATAATATATATTATATTATTTTTATTTTAATTATTTATAACTGATAAAAGTATATAATGCTTTTATATTAATATAATATTAACCCTGCACGGCTTAAACTTTACAGTTGAAGTTTACACAAATTATGCTTATGTTTCTC